>CANXYC012611730.1:0-79812 GCA_948193065.1 Aleurites moluccanus
TATATATATATATATATATATATATATATATATATATATATATGAGCTATCTTTTGAGTTTCTGATTTTGTGTGTATATAACATTTTTTATTTTCTGTGTGTATATATATATATATATATAAACTAACACATAAAATGAAAAGTATAATTTTATTTTGTTAACAAAATTCAAGGAATTAACTCAAATAAATTAAAATAATAAAAATTTAAATTTCAAAAACAGCAATATGAGAAACTATATTTTAAATTCAATTCAATTTTGTTAAATATAGTTCAAAATAATTAGAATCCAAACAGTCAACTCACTAATTCACATTCTTCTTTCTCTTTCAATATGTTTTCAATTTGTAACACTTATTTTACAAACTTATTCTTATTAGTTACTTTATAAAAAGCCAACTCTAAGGATGCCAATGCCAGCTCCATGAAAGAAAGACAGTAAATTTATTAAAGATTCTAGCAAATTTTCTCAATTCTATTAATTCAAGTGAGTTTTTCATCTTTTAATTTTTTTTTTAATAATTATTTCTCTTCACTCGGTGGCTAAATATTGAAAGAGGCTGAACAAAATTGCTAATTATTTTTCAGTTGTTAAAACAAAATCCTTGTTTAACTTTTGAGAATTTGTTAAAATGATAGCTTAATTAACCAAATTTATAAAGTTTAATGAATTCTAATTAAAATTTAAAAATTAAATTTATATAGACTATGTCTACCGTGGCTTCAGAATCAGCTTTCGATACAAGTGGGAGACAATCCCAACATGAGCAGACTTCATCATAAAACACTAGAAACTTTGATGTATGCACAAAATTGGTTATGGGTTGAAATAAAAGATATTATAATTCATAAAAAAATATTATGCATTTAGCTTTCATTTATTTTGATGGAGTTGCTTGTTCCTAATTATTATTATTTTTTTAGATTCATGTTCTACTGCTCATTTTGGATGTTGTACATTTTATGAAGATATTGATGTTGATGATGATGATGAAGAGGTAAAATCTATTTGTTATTTTATGTTAAAGAATAATAAATGTTCTTGTAATACATGCAAATTATTTATTTAAATTTATATTTAATTAATGTATTGAATTTTAAATGCAGCGATGTTTATGAGATTGTTAGAGTTTATTAAAAGTACTTATTAAATTAAATTTGTTCAAGTACTCATACTTTAATGTATGCTGAATTTTTAATGTTTTATTAAAAAATATTATCGAATATTTTTGATATATTAAAATATTTATATTTTAATTATGTTTGGTTGATGTTTTATGTGTTTGAATTTATTAATATTTTTTAAATAAATTTTTTCATATTTTTAGCTATTATTTATGAATTTTATAAATATAAATAAATTTAATAATATAAAATTCAAACGGGGAAAGGGGATCCCCATCCCCACGGAGACGGGAATGAAAATTTAAATTATTTTCGTATGTGAAACGAGAATGAGGATGGAAATTCCCCGCTAAGACGAGAGTAAGAATGGAGATGATTCTCCTGTCCCGCCCCATTGCCATCCCTAGAAATGGGAGCTATAGGGCTAATAATTTGTGTTTGTGTTTTTTTTTTATAGTACTCATTATATATAAAGGGTAATTTAAGTATGATAA
The DNA here is from genome assembly GCA_948193065.1 of Aleurites moluccanus. NCBI lineage: Eukaryota > Viridiplantae > Streptophyta > Magnoliopsida > Malpighiales > Euphorbiaceae > Aleurites > Aleurites moluccanus. Next base: position 1,620 of record CANXYC012611730.1, read on the forward strand.
TATATTATAATATAATAAAAAATATTTTCTTTTTATTTTAATTTTTTTTAAAATTTTTTAATAGAAAAATTGATAAAATGACTAATATGTTTGACGAAATCAAATATTAAAAATTAATTAATTAATTTTTCAAAATAGAAGAACAAAAATATTAATTACACTAAATTTTAGATACTAAATAGTAATTTATCATTTTTATAGATAAATTATAGAACAAATTATAAATTAATCTAAAAGTTTTGACCTATTTCTATATTTTAAAAAATTAATAAATTTATCCTTATATTTTATTTTCATCATATTATTTAATTTTTCCAATTATTTTTTCTATTGAATATCTATGAAAATATTAAAGTGTCCCATATCCACTCTTAAATTTTCTATCTCATCCATATATATAATTTAAAAAATGATTTTAAAGCCATTGAAGCATTTGTTGTTTGTGGACTGCCTTCAATGGTAGATCAACATCAACAAACCATCATTTGTAAAATCTTCTGTGTTAAATCTAAACAAAAACTCAAAATCAAAACCCCATCAAAAACCTCAGAATCAAAATACTGGTCCTCTTTTAAATCCCACCAAATCCAGAACCTAATACCTTCAATACCTTCCATCACTTTCTCTCATGTATGTATACTTTTCTCATCTCTTCGCTGCCACCAATTTCGCCTCTTTTACTCTCTTATCTTCTCAAACCTTCTCTCCTACTTCCACTATTTCCTTCTTCTCCGACGTCGTTTTTTCTTGCTTGTTCTACTCTAATGGATCCCTTATTGTTGCTTCTGATCTCTTCAGTCTTGTACAGGCCTTTGATGTTAAGACCTAAAATCATTTTTGCCGCCTTTAAGTCCCAGACTCATCCTGCTCGATTTGTTAAGTACCTGATTCTTGACAAACTACATTTGGTATATGGCAATGATGATGCGGTTGTTAAGCACTAGGATGTTGCTGGAGAGAATGTGGCTTTGGATTTATTGGGTCATAAGGATTATGTAACATGTGGAGATTGCTCTGGTTTTGGATGTGATGTTCATGCCTTCTAGTTTTGGATTAGGTAGATTATGGAATTTGATTGGGCATAGGGAAGGGAAAGAGTAGGTTAGGCATACAAATTTATTTTATTTCTAATTTTTAAGAAAAAATTATAAAATAAAGATGATATGACTAAATAATTTAATAAAATTAAAATATATAAATAAATTCATTAATTTCACAAAATATAAGGATTCATTCATTAATTTTATAAAAAATTTAGGAATTAATTTATAAATTTTATTTTCGAGATTTATCTAATTTATGATGTTGCTCTTTTTTTTCAAGTCATTAATTAAAAATTTCTTTTTTTTACTCCCATCAATATTAATAATTGTTCCGTCCAACTTTTTCACTTTTTCTTTTGTTCAACTCAAAAATTATTTCTTAATATACAATAAAGTATTTTGCTACCTAAAATTCTGTGGTCCAATTTTTCCACACCACCTTGTTTTTTTCCTTCCATTTCTCCCTGTTTCAATTTAACTACACAGTTGTAATAAAATCACAATCACTTATCTTATCATAATTTATAGGCCAGCCAATCAAAACCCAAAATTACATTCAGTGATCCAAACACGAAGAAACCCTATCTATTGAACTAGTCAGCGGAGTTTGTAGGAATTACTTTGTTACTTGTTTCCTAATAAGCAAAAACCACCAAATCAAAGCAATAAAAAGAAATTAAGATATTATTTTATAATTTTTTATGAAATTCATTTTATTTATAAATAAATTTTATTAAGAAAAATTCATTTATAGATAAATTTTTACATTTGAATTAACTATGAAATTCATTAAAGCATATTATTTTACTAGTTGTTAAATTTAGAATTAATTTGCAAATTTTATGACTTTTGGTAGAATTTAATTCACCTATAACAACTAATAAAATAAAAAATAGAGAGTTTAAAATAAATTTATATTTATATCAAATATAAAATTATAAATTTATGAATGAATTCTATAAAATTATATGAATTTAATTTATACCAATCAATTTTAAAAGAGGAGGATCATCTTAGTAGATGGTCTATTTAATAATATAAAAATAAAAATATATATATATATTTTGTAAAATAGATATGATCACTTTTTTTTTTAAAGCAAAGTTAAGTTAATCCATTATTTTTATATATTTTTTAAAAAATATTTATTTTATTTTTAACTTTTGTTACGTTTCATTATTTTTCTTTTCAATCTTTTTAATTTAATTTTTAACTTTACAGCCAATTAATAGTTTTGAAATATCATTTTTTTAATTTAAAAATTCTTAAATTGAAAAGATTTCATAAAATTAGCTGATAAAATAAAAATTTTATAATTATGGATAAATTTGAAAATTAATCTAAAGATTATAATTAAGTTAGTTTTATAATTACGAATAAAAATTGAAGTGTCAGAAAATATTGATAATAATTCAAAAAAAATGAATTTGCTTCTAAGGTATAAGTTAGCCAAACTTTTTGTAATTAATGAGCTAATTGAATTAAAATTACAAAACATTTTAATTTAATACTCTACTAAACCATATTTATGAGTATATATATATACTTCTTTCATTTCAAAAAGATAAATATCCCTATCTAAAATACTTATATTATACACTATTTAATATTTTTTTATTTTTTAATATTTATAATAATTAAATCATTTATCTTAATTGACAATCATAATATTAATCTTAAATTTAATAATTCATCATTCAATAAATTTAAAGAACTCTTATATCGAAATACTAAAAAATTATTCTATTAAATTTATAATTTCAATATAGAAAAAATAATTTTAATATATAAAAAATAAAAATTATAATTACATATGTGATAGCGTTGATGTGAAATAATAAAGATAATATTGATTATTATATATTAAATTAATAATTTTTTTTTGAAAAAAGTGAATTATAATTTAGAATAAATAAAAAAGAAAAACATAATAATTTTTTTTTTTTTTTATAGTGAGAATATATATATAAAAGCAAAGAAAATAAAATTGGAGGTCAGTGCTTGAGCAAACAAAGGTTAAGTTGAAGTTTCGTTGGCATAAGATTTTAAAGTTTTTTCCAGTTTCCACTAAGCATAGATAATGATCAATGCTGATGATATCATTTTTATGGACAGCTTAGTCACCAGTGATGCAATTTCCTCGTTCAGCTCAATGTGTAATACACGTTTCTTAGAATAATTACAAGGAAAAAAAAGCAAGTCGTGGTAGTAAATTAATTGCTTTATTGACTTAGAAAACAGTGATGTTGATGCCATACCTAACAATGTATTGAAATTATAGCTTTTTAATATTTTTTAATTGGTAAAACGTAACCATAGTAATTATATTACTAAATAATTTTTTTAATATATTTACATATTAATTGAATATACAAAATAAAAATGTATACATAATTAAAGTAAATTTTTTCCATTATATGAGGTTAAAATTTGAATTCTAGTAATTCCTTTTCTTTATATATGTATGTTTAATGTATTAATTAAAAATAACATAATCGAGCAAATGATGAAATTTTAATTTAATCAATAAAAAGAAAAAAAGAAAAAAAAAAAAGAAAAAGAAAAAGAAAAAGAAAGATGAGCTTTCAACTTCTTGAATGCTAAACGTATTGACCAGTGCAATAATATTTAGCAAGTCCTCGTTTGAACTTTCAACTTTGAACTTTGAACAACAAAGGAAGTGACAGAAAGTTGGAAAAGGGTCCTCCTTTTTTTTTTTTTTTTTTTTGTATAAATGATATATAAGAGATATTAATCAGCTACTACTAATACTTACTTTAGAATTAATTTTTGAGCCCCTTATTAAGATCAGCACCATCTCAAATTGTTGGATTAATAATCTACACATATTCAAATCATTATAAATAATATCAGAGTCTGATTATCAATCGAGAATGCAAAATTATTTTAATATTATTATTATCACACATATAAAATATAAAATATATAAAGATATATAAGAAAAATAAAAAATATATATATTTTAATTAATAAATCGGTTCATATATTCAGGTTTTTGATATAATTTAAATTGGTATGATTCGAAATGAATGAATACAAAAATTTAAAATCATTTCATTAATATCATACAATTTAAAATGATTTCATTTTTAGTGAATCATGAATTTTTCAGCTTTTAAAATTATTTGGATCAGTTATGCAGTATATTTTAAAGGATCTGAGCTCCATTATCACTCCAAATTTTTAATATTGAAATGATTAGAAAGTGATCATATTTTTTAAATTTTTAAAAAAGAATGAAAACAAATATTTTCTTAAAAAATAGAAAATTATTTTTGATAAGTGAATAGGCCCTTTATATTCTTGCATCATGTTTAATTGACTCAATTAAGAATGGAGTGCAACTTTTGTGTTTTGCAAATTTTCTTATCATATTTTCTATTTAATTTATAATTTAAAAATATTTTAATATAGTGCAAATTATTATTATTTTTTATTAAATTTAAATATTATCTTATGATAATATTAAATATTAATAAAAATAAAATATATAGGCAAATTAAAATAATGTTAAGAAGATACTAAATACATTACTTTGTATAAACTTAATTAAAACCTACAAAATATAATGACATAAAAAAAAAATTAATGAGATGGATTCACATAAAAGAGTTACTTGACACGTAGCAAAATAATTTTATACAACTCTTGAACATGGATTTTTTTTGGTAATTAAAATTTTAGTCTTTTATATTTTTATATTTAAATAGATATATTTATATTAAATTAATATCTATTTTTAATATAATTTTAAATATTTAATTATTTAAAAAACAATTGTGAATATATTTTTTTTTGAGAACTAGATATTCATATTCAAGCCAAAACTTACGTGGCTCTCTAATTTAATAAATTAGACGTAAAGGAGGGAAAGCAGAGAATTTGTTATCATCATATCAAAAATTTTGAAAGAAATTATATTGAAATCAAAAAATAACTACATTAGCTTTATCATAATAAAATTAAAATTGAATATTGATTTTGCTGATACAATTGAAATGTAGAAGTAATAATAAAGGTTCTGTTTAGGATAGAAATGTTTGGTTTGATAAGATATGAGAAACAATCTTTATACCTTGCCTAGATTGTGGATTAACATTTAAGCATGAAAACGCTAGATTTATGATGGATGCCCATTTTTCTTGAGCTTCATGTGAGGGAATTGATAGCCTCTGATCGAGCACATCCATTAATGTCATCTCTTTATTACCAGAATGTAATGATAGTTCAAAGATAAGATCACCAGGATGATTTCCTTTGATAACTTTTATTGCCAATACTCCGAAGCCATACACATCACATTTTTCAGTCACTTTCGTTGTACAAGCAAGTTCTGCAAAGAAAAAAAATATGTAAATTACATTTATAGTTGATTCTGGAGTTATATCCAGTATGGGAAGTTGTGAATTCGAACTGCAGTGAAAACAGCAACAAGGAAGTATATTTACCTGGTGCTACATATCCATATCTGCCTGCAAGCATAGTTCCACTGGATGAGTCTAGCTTGAGAAACTTACCTGTGCCAAAATCAGAAACATGAGCTTCAAATTCTGAGTTTAACAATACATTCTTGCTTGATATGTTTCGATGAATAATAGGTGGTATGCACTCATGGTGCAAGTAAGACAATGCACAAGCTACGCCTGTTATAACATTTAGCCTTTTATCCCAGTCAAATTCTTTTGCAGCTTCATCATTTCTCAGGATTGAGGCCAGGCAACCCCTATGGAGATACTCATGAACTAAAAAACTGTGCCTGGAATGTGAACAAAATCCGTAGAGATTCACAATATTGCGGTGCCTTACCTCTGTTAATACCGTTATCTCATTCAGGAATTCCTTCTGATTAGACATCTCATCCTGATGAAAGGAATGAAATTTCTTTACAGCTAGAGTATTTCCTGACAGAAAATTTCTGCTTCGTAGACACGTCAGAATCTACCTTCTCCGATGCAGTACATATCGTTGAAATTGTCAGTTGCTTGTATGATTTCTTCATATATTACTTCCCATCAAAAATTGATATCAAAAGCAACAGACTGCCGATCTTTGAGCCTCTTTTCTTCCTTGTTCTGAAACTGATCATGATAATTGTAGCGCATAGCAGAACAAGTGCTCCTAGAGTGGAAAATACAATTATTAGAATTATGTTTATGCCCTTTACCAAAAAATGTTTGTGAACCATAACAATAGTGCAAGGTTGCAGATTGCTTGCATTGCTCCTAGATTGCTTGCATTGCTGCAGAGTCCTCCATTTCCTTGCAATGCAGCCTATTGAAAATGCTTCGCTGTTACGAACAGGACCCCATATATCATTGTCAGACAGATCAACTGACTGCAAGTCAGGCAGCTGCGCATAAGTGTCTGGAATGACACCAGCGAATTTGTTGTGGGAGAGATTCAATATATCCAAGCTCCGAAAACTTGCAAATTGTACTGGTATCTCTCCAGTGAGCATGTTACGACTAAGATCAAGCTGGGAAAGGCTTCTCAGATGCTCGAAAGATGCTGGAATTATACCAGTGAGGTAATTCTTTGACGAATTTAATATCTCCAATATCTCAAAACTTTCAAATTCCATTGGTATATCTCCATTGATGAAATTATTACTTAGATAAAGCTTGGACAGGTGAACTAAATTACCCATCTGACCTGGAATTTTTTCATTAAGCCTGTTGTTGCCAAATTCAAGGGATACAAATTCAGTAAGTTCCCCAATTTACTTGGGATTGCTTTGCTCAATCTGTTTCCGGACAAGTCAAGATAATGAAGATTGGAGAGTGATTTTAGTTCAATTGGTATAGGACCAGCCAGTTGATTATCATTCAATATCAACTTTCCCAAAGAAGTCAATTTTTCAATTTCCATAGGAATCTCCCCAGCTATATTGTTTGCAGACAGATCAAGCTCCCCGAGTTGAGTCAAGTTTCCAAGTTCTGGCGGTATTTGTTCCCTGAAATATATAGGCCAGGCAATTGGGGACGCCTCCCTCAGTAAGAGGACATTTCTCCATACAATTTATTGTGGCTAAGATATATAACTTGCAGTTTAGGATAGAAACCAAAATCTCCAGATATGTCCCCAAAGAATTGATTTCCATCAAAGCGGGCTCTGAGCAAGCTTGAGCAATTTCTCAAACTTTTGGGGATTGGACCTGTAAGTTGGTTGTCACGTGCAATCAATTTCTGAAGGAATCCTCCAACACAGATTCTGGGGCAAAAAACCTGTGAATTGGTTCTTGTCAAGGTGAAGTTCAGACAGTTACATTAAATCTCCAATTTCTTGAGGAATGGAACTAGAAAAGTTTATTGTCGCGAAGGAATAACAATTCTAGCTTGCTTAAATGACCGAATGCAGCAGAATTGAACCATTTAAGTTGATTCTGACTTAGTTCTAGATCAACAAGCGACTTCAAGTTTCCCAACTCAGAGACCAGAAAGTTGATTTTTAGTATAAACGGAGGACTGAAAGGTTTCCCAGACCACCCAGTGATGTAGGAATTGGACCAGAAAGTTGTTTGTTTTAAGGCTCAAAGTCTCTAGAGACTTCAAATTTCCAATTTCGTGTGGTATGGTACCGGAGAGTTTATTGTGGAACATAACCAAAAATCTCCGCTTTTCTAAGTAGCCTAAAGTGGAAGGAATGGGACCTGTTAGTCTGTATCCGCGTGAAGTTTAACCAAATTGAAGAGATTTCCCATTTCTGGAGGAATAGAAGCAGAAAAGTTAATTATTGAAAAGATACAACCGAGCCAGGTTGGACAAATTACCCAAACAAGAAGGAATTGAACCATCAAGATGATTACTATACAACGCAAGCTCGTCGAGAAACCTTAAATGACAGAGTTCTCTATTGATCATTGAGTTTCAAAAAGATGCATGGTCCTAAGATTTGTCAAAAGGCCAATTTCTGGTGGGATTTTTCCAGATAACAAATTAAAGGATGTAAATATTTTAGTAATACAAAACATTAGAAAGTCATTTTTTTCATCCATTATTTTTTTGGTAAATTTGACTTCAAAATCATTCTAAAAATAATTTTAATTCCATAAAATTAAAGACTCATCGATTAATCCATAATTTAATACTTCACATTATTATTATTAATTTTTTTTTGTCAAATTTAACTTCAAAATCATACTGAAAATAATTTCAATGTCATTAAATTAAAGACTCGTCAATTAATCCATAATTTAAAAATTCACATTATGTCTTTGTTTTTGAAGACTTTGGTCTCTCACCGAGTAGGATCATGTGAATGCAATTGACATATTCAGGAGCAAAAATTCAAGCCATTTGCTTCCATGAGTGGTACAAGTCAATTTGTTATGACCTTGGGGAAAAATCTGCTGCTGTCATTTTCAACTGGAAACTGTAATTGCCGGTCGAAGTCTTCCCAAGAAAACTTGAACTGTCTCTACTCTAAAAGCTGGAAGGAATCATTTTAAGGGAGGCCGAAACTGACAAGCATAGGCCAGAGCCCCTCTCTTGACTGGGATACGGAGCAACACTTGTAAAATAGAGAGATCAAGCTGAAAAATCCGCCGTTGGATCAGGAAGTCGAAATCTCACAATTCCTAATCAATATTGACCTATAGCCACGGGAAGCAATTGGATAATTTTTGTTCCACAATATTTCAAGGTTATGAAATGTGTTGCTAAAAAGGAAGCATAAATTGCAATATTCTTTATACAAGTCATTAAAACTCACCAGGCCCAAAATTCTAAACCAGCAAAAATCAAAAAGTATGGTTCCGTAAAGATCGGTAATTCTTATGCATAAGATGGTAAAAATCACCAATCAAAACAAGAAGAAAATATTGTCAAGACCCCTGGATTTGATCATATTATCAAACACTTCCTCCATCCCAAAATAATCATTCTAATTATAAAATGTATACATATTAAGAAAATTTTTTTAAACTACTTAAAAATTTACTCTTCTAATTAAATATAACAATCTTCTTTATTATGTTAATATCTCCCTCCTAATTAAATACAATCATCCCCTTATTTTTCAAAAGGGGATATTTTTTATTTTTTTAAAATTTACATTAATTATATAAAACCGAATATATGAGAATATTATTGAAATATTAAGATAAAATATAATTTAAATTAAGAAATAAAACAATTAAATTAAAACATACAAAAAAAAATTAGGATATTTATTTTAAAATGGAGGGAATATGAGATGAATCATCTTAATCTAACACAGCAGCAACAGATACCACATCAGTTCTTGCCATCAGTAGCATCCACTCTTTCCAAACACCAGGCCAACACAGAAGAATCACAAGAAATCAATCACCAAACATAGATCAATGATAACAAATCCAACTCATTGAAATAAAGATTAATTGAATTATATGTTAGTTTCAAACAAAATAAAGATCAATAAAGGCAGAGCACAGACCAATAGAGGGAAAAGCACAATAGCCAAACAAGGAAAAAAAAAATAAGAAATCATAAAAACGAAATAGAAAGATTAAGAAGGAATCAACCAATGTTCAGGATTTACCTTAGCAAATATTATACGACTGCGATATTTTGCAAATGAGTAAGAAATGGTTCTAAGTATCAGGCACTACATAGCATAACAACACAATCATAGCAGTGAATCACGGTCTGTGACACATTGAGACGGTTGATGCCAGAATTTTTCTCAATGAATTCATGATGGTGCCAACTGTGAAACTTAAACTTTGGCTGTAATATAATAACACATCTACACCATTGACACGATTTAGAACCTAGGCTGCAACCAAATTATCCAATGAGAAAAAAGCACTGAAATTGCCATCATGTCAAAGTTTCAAGGGATGCACGAAGTTGAGCAAAGAAATATGTTTAAAAATGTCACATGAACAGCTGATAATTCAATATTTCACTAGTGAGAAAATCACTTAAATACCCCCTTTACTCTGTTACCTACTTAACCTTCCCTCCCCCTCAACTTCCAGTGGCTGAAATAAAGATTAATAGCATTGCATGTCAACGTCAATGAAAATAAAGATCAGGTAGACCAAAGAGACCAAAGCACTATTACCTAAAACAAGAAAGTACTCTAAAAAAAAAAGAAAAAAAGAAATTAAGAAGGAATCACCAATACACAGGATTCCTTTTGCATAAATAATGGTTAAGCAGGAAATCCTAAGCATTATTATGCAAATGAATATGAAACAGTCTGCGACAACAGCAGATAACGATCAAAAAGTAAAGAAATTACCATCAAGCCAGAATTTTGAGGGATGCATAATGTTGAGCAAAGGAACGCGCAAACTTAAAAAAATCTCACAACACATCTGGCAATCACCATCCATAGAAAATGACTTAAAATTCCCCCTTTCCCTGCCTATAGACAGATGCTCACACTCCTAGAAACAAAGAAATTCCCACTACATAGTATGCTGCTCTAAAGAAATTTCCACCACATAGTGTGCTGCTCTAAAGAAATTTCCACCACTCTGTAGTTCCACTATTCCTGCACAACAAGCACATCACAGTAAATATTTAGCCATCACTTAATCAATCAAAAACATTAAAAAATGTAGCACAAAACTCACATCAGCATCCAATATTTGAGGTAATGAATTTCAGGAATTAGTGGATTGACCACGCGGTGAGATGATTTTTCGAGTAGGAGAGCGTTTGTTATGATTTTGCCCATCAGGACTTTCAACCCTGGAATTTTTCCCATGCGGAGGACTCCTCTTAGAATAAGGGCTGTGCCGAGCAGGAGATGCACTTTAATACAGAAATTTACTGATCAGATAACAATATACGAGACAATCAAAAAAAGCATAAAATTTACAAAATACCTTCCATGAGATAGGCTCCTACTGTGTTCGCCATCATTATATCTCTCTCTCCTATCATCTTTCTTATCATGCCGAACAGGGGATGCACTTTAACAGATAGCAATTTTCTAATCAGATAACAATATACAAGCCATATAGACAATTAAGAAAGCATAAGGATTACAACAAATACCTTCCATGAGATGGGCTCCTACTGTGTTGGCCTTCATCATATCTGTCTCTCCTATGACCTTTCTGATCAGGGCTTTGGCTCAAACTTCGGCGATGATAATCTCGTTCCCTCCCCCGATGCCCCTCACGGTCATTTCTACCCCTACTCCTACTGCGACTTCTCCTCCTGTGATCCTTGTCTCGATAGTCATCTCTATACCTGAAAACTCAGCAACATCATAGTAGTGATCCATCATATCCACAACAAACTTTGACATATAAGAGGCACACTGAAAACTAACATCACTTAATTTCAGTATCAAGAAGCAATATGAAGATCATGGCCTCATAATTGACAAGAATCAAGAGCATGTAATTTCAGTATTAAAAAAGCAAAGAATAACTAGAAACGAAAGATTTTGATAACCGAGAAATTGTCTCCTCTAGATGTCCATTTGCAACCTAAACCTTCAAAGATAAGTGTAGAGTTTACAAACTAGTTACAAACTAGCCAAGGAAGCACATCCAAGGTCCAACTCATAAACATGCACCTCTCCAGCGGAAAAAAAAAGGATTGACAAATAGCTAGTAATCATGGATCAGCAGGCCACAGTCAAAACGTACAATAAAAAGATTCTCACCTTGGACGAGGGCTGCGGCTTCTTGACCTGCCTTTTGTCTTTGAAAAAGATTCCACTATCCTTCCCTTATGACTGGAAATAAAAATAGTATAATTCACTGGAAAGGAAAGATTCTGATAAAACAAGTATTTAGACAACAAAAAAAAATAACATTTTTTGATCAGTTTAATGAACGTATTCAATAAATTTACAACAAAGAATACACATAAATACACAAACAAAGAAAGAGAAAGAGCTGAAAAATAATATCTCTAAAGGTAGTAAAATAAAAAGAGACTTACAGCTAACTTAGATAACAGTAAATTAAAGGGGATAGGATTTAATATTAAGATTAATTCCAAGTTAGAGTGAGATAAGTCCAATAGTCGAATAAGACATTATATTGATTATTGAATCAGGGATCAATTGGGACAAATTCTACCACTGGTGAACGAACAAACTACAGCAAGGCAACTACCCATGTCAGAAATCAAATTTAGTTTTAAGAGCAAATCAATCAACTTTAGCTACACGATTTGGATGTAAAGGTAAAGTAATTAAAGATGTGAAACCCATAAAACTAAGACAGAAGGATTCACATTGCACAAATAATTTTTTCCAGCGAACAGAATTAACCACTCACATTCGCTCAGCATTAGGACCGTACTTAGCAAACTGAACCATAATTTCTCTTCCATCCACAACTCTTCCTGAAAAGACAAAATTCCAAACGGATGATATAAAATTACCCCTAATAAATAAATAAAACCACACAAAATTTGATTTTTTAATACAATCATTTGAAAAGTAAAGCTGACCGTCAAGCTTTTCCACAGCCTTATGCGCCTCATCTTCGTATTTAAACCTCACAAATGCAAAGCCCCTAGAATCTCCAGTCCTGAATAAATCACCTAAATCACATTCAGAATTCGTGTATTTATAGGTCATAAGTTTATCTACAGTTCTATACCTTCGGTTACGAGGGATGAACACATCCACGACCTTGCCATACTTGTCGAAGAGCGGGAACAGATCATCTGCAGTCGTGCCTAGAGAAGAGGGAACAAAGAAGGATCAAATTATCAGAGAAAATACAGCAGAGATTAATTGAGACAGTGCAAAATCGGAAACGAGGGAAGAGAAAATACGGAAAGTGATGTTGAGGACGAGGAGGGAGAAGCTATCTTTGATATCCGGAGGACCCGATCGTCCAAAATGCGACATGTCGTCCGTTGGTGATAGAGAGAGAGACAGACGATGATGACGGACCGGTGCTAGGGTTTTGAACTTGGGGTGGGCAAGATAATTTTAGGGATTTTGTTTATTCAAATAAAATATAATATAATAATGATGTGTGGACATAAATGCCCTGTGTAGCTTCCGAATTTACCCGGACTGCCCTCGTGTGTAAATTTCGTTTTTGCTTTTTTCCCGCCAGTAACGACCGTTTGTTTGGAGGGAAAATTTTTGGGTCTTCCAATTCACAAATGCCCCCAATTTTCTAGGAAAATTCTAAGCTCTTATTTACGTGGAAAGATAAATTATTGTGTACACGGTAATATACTCTTTTTTTTCATATAAAAATTAATAAATATGTGTATATTTTTATGTTAATTATTTATTAATTTTTTTTTATGTGAAAAATATAAATATATTTTCATCTTATCTAATATTTTTTCACTGTATAATATATGAATTTTTAAAAAATTAAAATATAATGCATTATATTTTGATTGCATATTAAGTGGAAAAAAAAAAACTAAGTAGCTGAATATCTTCAATAGATTGTTATAAATAGAGATAATAAATATGACATAAATGTAAGTGGCAACCAATAAAAAGTAGTTTTTATGTTTCTTTTCTTTTTTCTTTTGTAATTAAATAATATATAAAAATAGTTGTGAATTCCTTTTATGGGTAATATATCCCAAATTTACATATTTTGCATTTTTATATTAAAAACTAATTAAAAAGCTTGTGTTTGTATTTGTACTTAGTGAAATGAAAATTTGTAAAGAGGAAAGAAATGTATATTATTATTATGGAATAGGAAATTAGCTACTCCGAATATATATATATATAAAACAGAAGATTTAAAATGAAAAAGTTGAAATTGATGATGAAGTGCACTTATACAGCTAAACCTCAATAAATTAATAATATTGGAAACAGTAAATTTTATTAATTAAAATATATATTAATTAATCGATAAATTAATAATTTATTAATTTAAAAAAATATTTATAATTCAATAAATAATATTTAATCAATTAAAAAATTAATATTTTATCCAATTTTATAATCAATTCAATATGAATTAAATGAATTAAAAAAATATGATTAATCAAATATGAATTAATTAAAATAAAAAATATATATATATATATTATCAATTGAATATAAATTAAACAGAAAAATATGTATAAATTGAATATAAATTAAATGAAAAGTATAAAAAATATGTAAGTATAATTGTTTATATTTAAAATAATTTTTATATAAATAATTTCAAAAAATCTTTTATATTTTTCATAGTTACAATAATTTTTCATTTAAAAAGTGTTTAAAAATTAATTATGATAGATAAAATGCATAAAATACTGAATGAGTATAATAAAGAATATCCTATATATACTAAAAAAGAATTACAACAATAAATTTTTAAAAAATTTCACTTAAATGTTAATTAAGATATAATATCAAATATACTTAAACGAGACAAAAACGTACTCAATGCATTAATAATATTTTATAAATTTTTATTAAAATTCGAGAGTTCAACCCCAAAACTTCTATATCCAATAAAAAAAAATTAGACATAATATCCAACTAAATTTAAATTTTAAGAAAAAATAACAATAAACTCATATGTTAATAAAGTATCATAGTCTATTATATATATAATGATGATAAATTATTAATGACAAATTATTAATCTATAATATAAAAAAATATTATTTTATTAATTTATCAAAATTATTAATTTAATTCACTGGTCCAAGTCAAAATCGAAGAAAATTATTATATAATAGAGATTATTAATTTATAGAGATTTTATTGTATATGATTTCTAACAATTCACTGTAACTTTCCTCATCACAATAATTGACATACCTATTTTTTAAAAAAATTTATCTTATAAATTAAAAATAATAAATATATTTTAATCAATATAATTTTTATATTCATATTTTTTCTCATTTAAAAAATACTAATACTCTTTTTTATTACATACATTTTTATTTTATTATATATATTGTTATCTTATTAAATTGATATGTATACTATACGTAAGACTTATAATTACACGAAAAGAGAAATAATAAATTTTTTGCAACGATGAAAATGAATAAATTATTACGAATATATATATTTTTAGCATCAATTTAGAGATATTTCAATATTGTGTTTATGCTTTTATTATTATTATTATTATTTGACTGTTATTTACGTGGAAAATCATACATAGCAACTTATCAAAAACTATATAATATATATAATCTTGAAATAAAAAGGCAATATTTCGGAATAATTGGGAACTAACCACGATAGAGAATTATAATTTATTTTTTTTGTAATTCTCTGTGGTGGTTAATTCTCAATTTTTATGAAAGACTCTTTCAATTGAAATTATTTAGTATTATTTATTACTTTATATATATATTACTCAATGAATTAAAAATAAATCTTAGGGTTACTTACGGTTAATTGATATAAAATAACCCTATTAATTAGGGTTAAGTGATTTTCTATATATATATATTCGTTACTGTCAACAATTCATATTACTATTTATGAAAAAATTTCATATTATTATCGATCCTCTCCTATCCTTATTTAGGTAAAAAAAAAATTATATGCAAATAATTTTTTTTTTCCTTTTTAAATTTTTTTCCCTTTATTGTTTATTTTGCTCTCTATATATTGTCATGGGTAGTATACCGGGACATAATATAAAAATAAGTCCATGTTTTTCTAAATAAGAAATTAATAATCAATTTTCCTGAGAAAAAAAAAAGTTGCCATTGGTATAATTTAGAATTAATATTTGTTTTATTTTTTCAATTTTTTTTACTGGTAACAGATTACAAAATCGCGCATGTACAAAATTTAAAGGGGTTCTCAGTTTGCACTGTGTACAATCAGTATTTTGGTGGTTTAATTTTTTTTTTTCTGACTATATATTTTAATTAATATTTGGTGTTTTCCTTTTCTTTAATTTTTTTTTTATTGATAAAAGACTTTATATCAATTTTCATTGCTATGGTTTTTTTTTTTTTTTGGTATTTTTTTCATTTGGGTGAAACAGATTATTGGAGGTTGGAGTACCTACTGTTCAGGTAGCCATTGGTTGTCTCATGGTTGTATAAAGAACGACGTACATGTACTAGAATTTCAGCAATAAGGTCTTGAGGTTGAACTCCAAATAGAGTCTAACTAATAGATTAAAAAAAAAAAATTAAAGGTAATTTTGTTGATTCTTGGATAGCCCTTCAAATTGCATATCAATTGATCAACATTACATATATGATGATGACCATTTTTGTTGCACTTTTCTTGCTGGAGACAAAAGGAATTCATCATTGATTCCAAGTACGTGGAAGTAGCACTGATATTGGCGCTGTTTCGTTCAAGGGAAATTTTAGGCAAAATTTTGTTGAACTATATGTAAATATCGATTTAATTAAGAACGATTTATAAATTTAAGGCTATCCGTGTTGTTTAACCTAAAAATATATTTAATTAATTGCATTACATTTCTATTAAATTAACCCTGGCTAAAAAATGGTAGTTATGCCTAAATTCTTATTGGGTTTGAATTTGAAGCAATTCATGTAAATAAATTTAGATTTACAACAATGTATCCAGATGCACATAATAAGTTCAGTTCTCTTATAAAATCACTTAAATAATTTAATGAATATTTGATAAAATTTCTTGATATAATTATTAATTTTTTGAATTTTAATAGTTATATTAAATATGATTGGTTATTTTTATTTTAATGATAGTTGTTAATTGTCAGGTAGTCAAATAGTTGTTGATAATAAAACCTCCAATTTTAAGTTTATTTGAAAAAATTTATATTTATTTAAATAAAAAAACTAAATTATCATATTAAAAATAATATTTAAATAAAAAGATAAATATTTAAATGATCATTAAACATATTAACAACTAATAGCTAAAAAATAATTTTACCATACACTTACAATAATAACAGCTATCAGCTAACATTTATCAACAATAACTAATAATTGATACTAACAGTTAAATCATACGAGTCTTAATATTTTCTTTTTTACTTTCTAATTATAATTATAATAGTACCTCTGTGAGTATATAAATAGACTTGTAGATTCATTTTAGAATTTCGAATTCGATCATAAAATACTTCTTTTACTCCACATATTTTGTGATTACGTTTCTTTGCAACCTACATATTTATTTATTTTTTATTAACATTTTCTCAGTGTATATATCTGATATTTGAATCAATGTTAATTTACTTGCACATCTTCCTAATTGAAAATTGACAAACCTCTTACACTTATATACGATAAATTAGGTTAATTAATTGTATGATTCTTAATTAAATTCAGTATTGGCAAAATTGCCTTAATCAAACAATCTAAAGATCTTGATCTTAATTTATTTATTTAGATTAATTTTAGGATTAACAAACTAATTAATTTCAATTGTCTCTCTTTTGAAGTTGAAATGTCTAATCCAAGAGGCTTTATTTGCCTCACGTTTTGCGTAACGAAAAAGGAGAAGAAAATGGATAAATGATGGTGATAGACTAATAGTTGCATATGCAAAAGCTGATACGAAAAATAGTAAATTTGGGAAAAGAAATACATAAAAAGTACATTGAGCGAAAAAAATAAATAAAGTAGATCAATATGATCATTTCCGGCATAATGAACCTTTTCTAGACCAGTATTTATGCTAACAAAAAGGCAAGGAATCTTTATCGCCAAATATATAAGTAAATAAATTTGAAAGTTAAATTTATGATTTAGAGGACTTTAATTTTATTCTTATTGTTAAGTTAAAATAGACGTCGAAAGTGTTTTATATTTTTGTAAATTTTATCTGTTTGAACTTAAATTTAATTTTATGACTATCAAACATCCAATTATTTCACCGAAAAAATTACTATTGATAGAAACAATTATTAATAACAGGCAGCATAATCAAATATAATTTTAATATTGAAAAAAAAGAAACAAAATTGAGCAAACTTATGCATAGAATAATACCAATGTGATGAATGACAACACATCCAGATGGAAAATGTATACTTTATTTTTCACTTTCCTCAGTGCTCTAATATACAGCCAAAAGATGACGCATAACGCATTATAAATGAAAGTAATGTACCACTTCTCGTATTTATTTGAGATTGAGCCATAAAAGTAGGTAGTGCATCAAATATGGAACGGCACATCCTATAGATAATTTTGGCTATAAAAGAAGCTTTTTTATTTTATGATTTTTCATTGAAAGTTTAGTTGCTCCTTTTTTTGTTTTTTTTTTTTTACTTCTGTTTGGATTCTAGGAAAGAAAAGAAAGAAATGGTTGTAGGAGGTTTTGCCACTGAAGCTCCTGTAAATGGCTTCAATCATAAAATAACACTCTCTGTGGTGATTACTTGCATTGTAGCTGCAACTAGCGGCCTTATTTTTGGCTATGACATTGGAATTTCAGGTAATTATATACTTTCATTAGAAAGAAAAGGCTGTTGAAATCTTAACTTTATGATCTTTGAATGTTACTATCTTTGGGGATTTTTTCCCCCTTGATACGTTAAGGGTTGGGCAATCACCTCCAAGATCCAACAAAATATGCGGAACTTTGCAAGCAGCAAAAACTAAAGGCTTTTCTACAAATAAGTAGCAACCAATATAAGAAAACATCACTTAAAATACGATTTATCTTAGCTTGAACTCCTATATAATCATTTTATTCACTAAAATCAATTATTTGTTGATGTGGATATCTATCAATTTAATTACAGGATGTGTAACAACAATGGAGCCATTTCTCAAGAAATTCTTTGCATCAATATTGAAGAAGGCATCAGAAGCCAGAACAAACATATATTGTGTGTATGATAGCCAGGCTTTAACAGCATTCACATCGTCATTATATATAGCAGGGTTAGCTTCTTCCCTTGTAGCTAGCCGCCTCACTGCAGTATTCGGCCGCAAGAACACCATGGTACTAGGTAGCTTCACTTTCCTTTTCGGAGCTGCAATGAACAGTGGTGCTGTCAACATTGCCATGCTCATCCTTGGCCGTATCTTGGTTTTGCAGTTGGCTTCACTAACCAGGTTGATCAATACTTACACTACACACTTGTTCATCAATATATAACAGAATTCCAAATTATTTTTGGTTAATTATTCTCTCATTAGAGGGATTTAATCTTTTTTTTTTATTTTTTGATAGTCAAGATTGATTTCATTAAAGAAAGTGAACATACAGTTCCATGGTAGAAAAAAATTAGCAGGAAGGCACATGTGCTACAGTACACTCAAACCTCAAAATTGCAAAAAGTTACAGTGAAATAGAGACAATCTTGTAAGCTTGCTATCTTACAATTGTAAACTTAAAATCCCACTAGAGACAATTCTAGCAACACTGAACTCACAAATTACCGTGTTGACTTAAAAATACATTTTAAACTTGCATATTAATTGGTAAGCTACAGTTGGTTTTGTTGGTTCCGAACAATTTCAAGAAGATTCAAAATGAACATTTCTGACTATATAAACATAGAATTATATAGTGTAACTACACCAATTATAACAATAATTAAGTCTGAATCGGTAAAAAATGTTACATTAATGCTGCTAAAACTAATTGTTGCAGAGCATGGATATTTACTAACAATATTACGTGTGTTGCTAATGAAGGCAACTCCTGTTTACCTAGCAGGGGTAGTACCACCGAAATGGCGAGGGGCATTGAACACAGGATTCCAGTTTTTCTTAGGCATTGGGGAGGTATTAGCCAATAACATAAATTATGGCACGGCTAGGCACAGTTGGGGCTGGCGTCTCTCCCTTGGCCTATAGTCCCTGCTGCTATAAATAATGACAATCGGAGCACTCCTTATTCCAGACACTCCTAGTAGCCTGGTGGAACGTGGAAAGCTTGAGCAAGCTTGAAAATCTCTTATCAAAGCCCGAGGAAATGGGATTGATGTGGATGCCGAGCTTGATGATCTTATCAAGTCCAGCGAAGTTGCTAAAGCTGCTCAACTATAACATTTTCTGACCATATTTGAGAGGCAGTATAGGCCTCACCTAGTGATGTCAATTGCTTTACCTTTTTTCCAGCAAGCAACTGGGATTAACATAGTTTCATTTTATGCTCCTGCTCTTTTTCAATCAGTTGGCTTTGGAAATAATTCCGCTCTAATAGCGGCCATAAAACTTGGATTAGTTAATCTCGTTTCAATCCCAGTGTCCACTGGTGTGGTTGATCGATATGGTCGCAGATTTTTGTTAATAGCTGGAGGAATTCAAATGTTCATTTGTTAAGTATGTATATTTCTAATTAACACACCATTGTTTTTTTTTTTTTAATTTATTGAGTTCTGATTAGGCTTGAACTCAATCTCACCGTGTTGAAGATGCAGGAGAACTTATTATTTATTTGATCGTAGATAAAACATTATATTTTTTTGAATAGATTGCAATAGCTTCATTGCTGGTGGCTACAACAGGTGTTTCAGGCAGCAAGCATATTGGCAAGGCGATACCACATTAGTACTGGTTTTAATGTGCATATATGCAGCTGGTTTTCGTTGGTCTTGGGGACCTTTATGCTGGCTAATTCCAAGTGAAATATTTCCCATGAAAAATCGAACCACAGGCCAAAGCATAAGTATAGCTGGTTCCATGTATCAGGTGTGGGAGAAGCATTGGTACTGGCACTGGTTCCTTCAAGGGAAGATTTAATTAGTTGAACAATTGTGCCTAATTGTACAATTATGCCGCGTGATTTACCCAACTCAATTATTATTAAAAAACCAAATGAAATTATTAATGACTACCATTACTACCAACATAACTGACATTGTTAATAGATAAGAACTTTTTGTAGGTTTTGTTATTGGGCTGGACATCTAATCCAAGCGAAAAGTGTACATCAGCATCGTATACAAGCTGCAACTGAGTTGAAAAATGTATGCTCTTCCACTCATCTGAATCTGATTTTTTTTTTTCCTTAGATGGCGAATCTAATTATTGTTAACCTTTCAACATTGAACTAAAAAAAAAAAATGAGAGGCATCAAAATATTAATAACATTATAATGAAACCCTCACTTTGAATAGAATTTTTATTAGATTCTTTGGCTCTAGATATTGTTGAGTGAATTTACAAGCAAATATTTATCTTATAAGAAAAGAAATCAAGCATTCAATTCATAAGGATTCTCCTTTAAAAAAAATTATAATCTAGATTAATTAATTAAAATGAATCTAAAGACTAAAAAAACTAACAAATTAAATTAAGCATACACTTAAAACACTCTCCCTTGTAGGAGGGTTTTCATATTAGATTCCGTCAGTTTTTTCTTTAATTCAATATGAACTTTTATGAAATATGATTATTTAGACGAAATTAATTCAATCGATTCGAAAAAAATTTGGCTGGATGGAATCAATAATTTTTTTTTTAGTTTTATCATTACTTTGATTTTAGAATAAAGTTTGATCCATTTATAAAATTAATAATATATAATACAACTTTTATTTACAATATTAAATAATAATTTAGCATGTTTATTTCATCCAAACATTTATAATTTATATGTAAAATACATAATTTGTAGCTAAGAATTAAAATAATAATAATTTTTAATAATTATTACGATTGATCCAATATAATCCGACGAATTTAAATTTAACTGACTAATTCTACCTCATAAATTTAAACTAAAAACCTAAATAGTCGAATCGGACAGGATTACTCGACTTCTTCAACATCCCCTACACCCAAGGTGGCTTCAAAAACAATGAATTAATGGTAGCATTACATAATAATAAAAGAAGTTTGATATTTTCACAAAAGAAAAATATGTTTTTTCTTTTCTCTTAATTTTTCTTCAAAAGTCAAATATCATATATTTGAATTAAATTAAGAGTCAGATTAATGTGCTTAGAGGTTATAGGATGTTGATGCCTCGCTTATAATTAAGTTACAATGGTCGGCAAAATCAATTTGGACTGTTATTATTATTATATATATATATATTTATGATGGAAAACATTGTTACTCTCTAATCTTGAAAAAATTAACCTTTTCAAATTCAGACTCTGGCCCATAAATATGTCTGTTAATCTTTACATGGAATAAGGGCCTCTGATAGTATAAATAAAGCAAGCAAGCGAAAAGGAAAAAAATTTTATGATATAAAATTTCAAATGAATATAATAAGTTATTATATTTTTAAATAATTTAAAAAAATTAAAATTTTCAATACTTTATTATTTAAAATTTAATTTTTTAATTTTCAATTTTATCAAACACTTTCTAATTAATTAATCCTTCTATATGACTTGTTTTATCTATTAGGTTAAGCATCTTATTTTTATCCCAACATCAATTAATGATTATTATTATTATATTCAAGAATCATAACATTATGTGTGTCCCTCCCCGAAGGTTCATTTTCAAGGAACATTCAGAAGAAAAGCTTAAGTTGATGATGATGATGGTTAGGGATGAAAAAAAAAAATTAAAAACTAATCAAACAGTCCAATTCAAACTAAAATCATTGATTTTACAAGTGATATGGTAGATTATGGTTTATTAAATTTTGAAAACCGTTAATACAGTTTGGTTACAGATTTAATTTTGAACAATCTGTCAAAATCTAACTCAACCACCATATATACATAAAAGTTATATCATTTTGATATGTATATCATGAATTTACTTTTTATAGTAAAATTTTGATGTATAATTAGGAATTTCAAAAATTATTAACAATTTTATTATAATTTAAAAGTTAAATAATTATATTTATTTTAAATTCAAGTGCAACATAAAAAAATAATATATATATTAAATTTTCAAAATAAATAAACCGTTTAAACCAAATCAAATCATTCTAATTTTATATCTATGATTTGGACGATTTAATTATTCTTAACGGTTTGATTTTGTCTATTTAATTTGAATGGTTTGAAAAATGATACTAAAACTACCCAAAGTTGGGTTCACCCTAATGATAATTACCCAAAACCAACAAAATTGGAAAAAATAAATTGCTCGTAAAATTAAGCCCAACCAATTCACACCTAACTTGGGCCATTCTCAATTTTTATGATAACTCATCATCAAGTTCCCTAAACTAGTTGATGTTAGATAAGATAAAGTACCTCTCAAATTAATTTGTTTCCCCTCTTAAACCCTAAAAGACACACAAACGATGACAATTTGGTTAACAGTTGTTAGTTCATTTTCATATTATATATGATGATCACGTGAAATACTATTGTTAGAGCATTTTCAAATTAAATTGTGAGTAGTTTGAAATTAAATGCTTTGTCAATGTTATTCTTTCTAACCATAAAACATTATGGCTCCCCCAAGCTCCAACTTGTTTGTTTCACATTCTGTTTTTTGCCCAACTCCATGCATGTTCTTTGCAATTGAACTTAGAAAACTCCAGAAGTACTGCTCGGTATGAGAGGAAATTAGGAGAGGGAAAAGAAAAGACAAAGAAACAAAGAAAGTACAACAAAAGAAAGGAAAAAGAAAAAAAGAAAGTACAATAATATATTATGATATTATTAACTAGTTCATAATTTAATCTACGTAATAGACAAATTATAATTGATTTTAAATAGTCTATAAACACCGGAAGTAAATACACCCTGAGCTTCTAGGTATATATTAATTGAGCCATGCAACAACTCTTTTACGTATATATAATATTTTTCTTGTTCATATGAGATTAAATAATTAAGCTGAAACAATATTGGTTATACTAAATTAATAAAACTTTTAACATACTAACAGACATAAAAAGAACTTGAATCTGAATATATGTTTTTTCTGGTCTGGAATATATGTTTTTTTATTAACCTTAGCATATATATCATTCATCAACTCCATCGCTTGTAATTACTTTTACTTTCATCATGCATGGACTAAATTAAGGAATTTTAAATTGTATGTAGTCTTTTTATTTTTTCTTTTGAGAAAAAATTAAAATATTTAGATATAATAATTATCCTTACAGATTAAGTTATTGATTAATGGAGTATTTACGTACTGATCATTTAAGGAAAGTATTTGATTAAACTAAAGATATGTACACTTAATATATATATATATATATATATATATATAGTGTCTTCATTTATAGAGGGAGTAATCAAATTAAATAGAAATATATGTACCAGGCAGCAGTAATCTATCCACAGGTTCCACAGTTTTGTGTAAAAAAGATAGGACCCACATAATAGATCTTCACCAGCTAAAAGTAGACCCCACCCAACATAACTGCTTCATCAAAAATAAATGTATCGTTGCAGTGAATTGGTTGATAGTCTATGAATAAATAAATTTCGATACAAAGGAGGTAACTTTACATTTGTCATGATAGTTTTTGCCCATTCTCTTTTCTTCTGTTGGCATATCTCATTTAATTGTCTGTACTAACAAAACTTCTAATTCTAAACAACATTGAAAATTGAATTCACTGACCATGCATAGAAATTATGTGAAACTGTTTACTATTCTATATTTTTTAATTTTGATTAATTTAAGTTGGAATCAAGTCTAAAATTATTGAATTCACTAATCATGCACCTTTTACAATATATTATACACTTTTTTTTTTTTTAAATTTATAAATATAAAAGAAAATAAATTCTTGATTTTACAATCTAGTAAATAAAATGCTTCATATATAAGAATAATCATTTTGAATTTTGAATTCATATATATATAAATTTTGAATTAAATTTTCTTTTTTAAGTTGTTGGAGAAAAACCTAACTTCGTACTCATTAAATTCTTCAACCTAATCAAATTAGGTTAAGCCATTTTAATTTGTGGCATAAGAATGGGCAAACATTTTTAGAAAAAAAAAATTACTAAAAATTTTAATTTGTCCTTGAGGATATTATTATATGAATATAAGATTATTATTATACTCCTAATACTGTAGTCAAATATTATTAAAAGACAGTAATTCTGTATATATGATCACCCAAATTGTCGGTCCAAACCATATAAACACATAATTAATATTTAATGTTGCTGTTAATATTAGTTCAAGGTCGATAAATTATGCCTTTTCAGGAAGCAATTTAAAGATAAAATTTAATGGTGATAAATAATAGATTCTGAATATAGTAGTTATTGTTCTTATCACTATAAAATAAAATAATAAATATGAATCTATATGAAGGGAAGAAGAGGTGGTTTGAGAGCATTTAACTGCAGAAATTAAGATGTTGAAGAAAGCGAGGTGTTGGTGTAATTAAACAGAAAATTGAAATGAATGGTGATGAGGTGATCTTTGAATTCTGCATTTAAGTGAATTCAAGATGAGTTAATGAAGCAGGTAGAGAGAGTTATTCTTGATCTTGAACCATTTGCTTCTTTTCTCTATCTATGCTTTTAATATTTTTGGTCCCGTTTTATGTTAATTTTTTATTAATTAATTAATTTAATGATTATTATTTTCTTTATTTAGTTCTTAACATATTAAAATTAATTTCATTTTGAATTACCATAAAGTGCATTATGGATATCCAAAAATATAACTCCTTGATTTAGGAAGGATTCATTTATTTATAATTATTTGTTAATTTTATGTAGGGTTGAGGGTGTTGTTGTGTATTTTTATGCAGTAGTCTCTTATGTGACATATTTTGAGGATTAAAAAATATTTTTAAAAATTTTTAAAAATTATAATTTGATAGTGTTTAATATAATGAATTTAACGATATATTTTTTATGCTAAACAAAAATTAAATGGATAATAAAAATATATTATAAATTTTATGTATCAAATCTAGTGGTTTAAATTTATTATATTTGTAATGTATTTTTTGCTATTCATTTGATTTTTGTTTAGTACAAAAAATATATTATTAGATTCATTATATCAAATACTATCAAATTATAATTTTAAAAAAAAAATTATAAAATTTTTTAAATTTTCAAAATATGTCATATGAAAAATTACTGTGCAAAAATATACAGTAACCCCTCGAGCCTTTTATGTATCCTAATTCTCTTTGACTAAATAGATTGGTATTTAGATGATCTTGCTGTGTGGTCTATTTTAGGGTCCCTCAGCAATTTATAGTTTGTTGATGAAATTCGGATAACATAACTTAAAAGGGTATGCTTAGTTCTCTTTCTTAGAAAAATTTTTGGTATAGGCAAGACTTAACTTTTTCTTTAAATTAAATAAATTTAATTCATTATCACCCCAAATACCTTTCCTTATTGTTAAATTCTTCGTTTCTTTTTTTAATGAATACATCAACTTTTATTTTTTTTTTAATTTAATTAATTCTTATATTCAGAGTAAAAATGTCAGGGTGAAATGAAGAAATACATAAATCTATAATTAATGCAATTAGCAAATGAGTTTTGTTTGACCAAATTTAGAGAGAATTTAATAAAATAAGTAGAATTTTAAATAAAAATGATTTATACGTTATCATATTTAAAATGTGTTTCAAATGCATCAAATTTTTTGAATCATTCAAGATTTAGAAAATATCAAATGTAAAAAAATATTAAATGGTCCTATCCCTTTATATTCTATAATTCCGACTGCATACTTTGGTAGTATGTCCACAAATAATGTCAGCATTCACATTTATTCAATTTATTAATTTATTTAATTACTTATTTTTAATATATTAAAAAAACTTAAAAAATAAAAAAAATAAACTTATTTATATTTAAATATTTATCTTATATACAATGATGCAGATACTCGATCACTCTAGATAATCGATGTGAGCATATATATAAATTTTAATTTTTTTTTAAGCTCTCTCTTAAAATATGGGTACGAGTTTAATTCATTTATAGCTGAGGGTATTGAGAGCTTTAAAAGCTTCTGGAGAGAAGCAGTTCATCTCATGTGATGTAGTTTTTGTTTTAATAATTTTAGTTCTTTTAAGTGACAAAATTGTGGATGTTGGAGTTGTGATCTTTTAAAGATCCATAAAAGCATTAATTCAACACCTTCTTTCTTTCCTTCAACTGTATACAGACTCTTCTCATTTAATGACTCCCTAACACTTACACGCACCTCTCCTTTTCTTTCTTTCTTCCACTCTCACCGCCTCTAATTAAGTTCTAGCAGTACCAATAAAATTATGTGGCTTTCGCTTTTTTCTTTTTTGGCTTTTGGCTTAATTGGCTAGCTAGCTCGTTTTCTACAGATTAATATAATCTATGATTATGTAATTGCACGTAAGCATTAATAAAGTCTCATTAATTAATTCTATTTAAGTGCATTTGTACATCTCCAAGTAACAGGATATGAATGCATGAATTCAATGTACCCAATTATTTTTCATAAATTGAATAATATCCTCTTCATTTTTTTTATCTATCATTCTATAAATTTATCAATTTATATTTTTTAATTATTATTTTAAAATTTTAAAATAATATTTTTTTTCTATTTTATTTTTATAATATTTAATTAAAATATAATAATTTAATTTAAGATAAGGTTAATAATATAAAATTAATAAATTATTTTAAATTTAATTAATAAATATCTTAATATATGTGTAAAATCTTAAATGATAAATAAAAAAAATAGAGGAAATATTATATAAGAGAATTTTATTTATGAATTAATCAAATTTAGCTCAATTGGTGCACTTGCGTATAATCGCAGGTGAGTTTATAAATTCAAGACGAAAACTCTTGTCGCAATCAATAAAAAATAAATAAATAAATTCTCTCTCCGATTATATAATAACTATCATTAATTAAGATTTCAACACACAAATTAAAAAATTCACTAAATCATTTTAATTCTGAAATAAAAAATTATAATATTTTTTATTTTGATGTTGAAAAATAAAATTAATTAATATAAATGGTTTAGTGAAGAAATAAAGAGAGGGCAAAGTTGAATAAAAATAATAAATATTTCTTTAAACTCTTTATAACATTTCCAATGAATTATTTATATGTCTTAAACTCTATATAATAAAGAGTCAGTACAAGAAAATAAGGCTGTGATGAATTTTTTATCATTTAAATTTAAAATAAAGAGTGAATTTAATTTTTTCATAACTAAAGAGTAAATTTCACTTTTATTTTTATAATTTTTTATGCATACTATTTATTAATTCCTTCATGAAATAAAAAGAAGAAAATATTGTAAAATGAAAAGGAGAAAAAAAAATAAAATCAATATTAATGCTTTATGGGAAAAAAAAAAGCAAAATGAAAAATTTAAATTTAAATAGTCCATTGAATTTTAAAAAAATTACACTATGCATATTTAAATATTAATTAAGATACTATTTATTTAAATAAAAAATGTTTTTCAAAATAAAGAGTATCATTGAAGATACTCTTTAAAAAAATTAATTTGAAATAATAAAAAAATTCTTTAAAATCAAAGCTATTGCCAAACAGAGAGTAAAAAAATTAGGTGGTGTTGTGGAGTACTGGGTACTTAATTTTGGTGGCAGCTGCAAGTCATCAGGTGCGTGCATATATGTTGTAACTTATCAGTATGACCAGCAAAGAGTTTTGATTAGGATTTAATTAGCTTGAAGCTGTGCAGAGTAATTGAAGAGCCAACTTGGATAGCACGTCATGCATGAATATGTACGGCAGGTATTTGCCTTCAAAATTGCCCTATAAGATCCTGCTTTGCACTTATATATGTGCCTGCCTGACCTTACAATTAATCCCAACTCAAACCCCTCTCTCTCTCTCTCTCTCTCTCTCTCTCTCTCTCTACACATATATATAAACACCCAATACAATATTTTCATTTCACCACAGAGATTTGATTTATAGTTAAAACAAAGAAGAGGAAAGTTATGGTTTCTCTGCAAGCACCTACCTCTCCAAATGGAAGAAAAACAATCCTCCTAAATCAGCTTGATTATTCATCGAATAAGAGAAAAAGAGATCATGGTCATGACCTTGAAGGGATTTTCCATAACAGATCAAAACCACTTGAAACCACTAAATTTTTCTTCGAAATTGAACTTCAACTCGAGAGTACTCCTATGCCTTTGGAGTGGCAACGATGCTTAGATATTCAGGTATTATAACAGACTCGACTATTAAACTATTAAGTAGTATTATTAAACTATTAAGTAGTATTCATACTTCATTATTATTTTCTTTTTTTTAATCTCGTCTTTGATGGATATG
This sequence comes from Aleurites moluccanus, assembly GCA_948193065.1. Classification (NCBI taxonomy): domain Eukaryota; kingdom Viridiplantae; phylum Streptophyta; class Magnoliopsida; order Malpighiales; family Euphorbiaceae; genus Aleurites; species Aleurites moluccanus. The sequence goes on from CANXYC012611730.1 coordinate 30,693, forward strand.
GATGGATGCAGTCAGGGCAAATACACTTCTATAATACAAGGACTCAAAAGAGAACAACTAGAGATCCAAGAAGAAGTCCAGAGCCAGTAAGTCCTAGCAGCCATATGAGCTTAGAACTTGAGCTAAATCTGCCATGTGATCAATCACAAAGGAAAAACAACGGAAATGACAATAATACAAAGCATAATTTTGCTAAACCAATACAAGATTTGGGAAATTTGCTGATGGATTCAAGTGAAAAATCAGAAGTCCAAGACCAAGCCCAAATTAAGCGGTGCCCTTCATGGTTAGCATTTAATGAAGAAGATGAAGAACAAGAAGAGATGGTAGCTACAGTGTGTACAAGGTGTCATATGTTGGTGATGCTTTGCAAATCCTCTCCTGCTTGTCCTAATTGCAAATTCATGCACCCACCAGTACCTGACCAGAATTCTCCTAATAATAATAAGAAGAAGAAGTAGCTATTCAACCAAAGGCTTATAGCCTCTTATTGTGCAAAATAGTATTTCAAGGATCAATTAGATTAATTAATTTAATTAAGGTTTAGGGATAAAGTTCATTGAACCATAGGCAAGTTTAGTTAAGAGTATATTGTGTAGTCTAGATCTTGGTGTTAACTTATTTACCAAACCTTGTATTCAATCTTTTAATTGAAAATTGACTGCTCATGAGAGATAGAGAGAGTGATGACTATATAACTTGCATCACTGATTATATACATACAAGTATATTCCTATTATACATTATATATATTGTTATCCATTGCCATGTAAAAATATATTATGTTGTAGAAATAGAAATTTCTATAAATGGTCAAATATTAAAATAGAGTTCATAAATTTTATTTAATAATTAAATAAAAATTAAATTAATTTCATTAAATGAGTTTTAAAAGAAATTTTTTTAAGTGTATGACTAATTAAATTTCGCCACACATATTAAATGTAATTAATACATTTTCTCCTATATATCTAAAATTAGAGGATTACAAAGCTTTTTTTTTTTTTTTTTAGATCATTAAGGGAAGTCAACTCTAAAAATTAACTCTGACAAGCTAAAATTTTAAGGTAAAAAAAACTTTACAATTCAAATAAAGAGACTATTATATCTTCTGCAAATTAAATCATCAAGTCATAAATTTACAACAACGTGCTCATTGTTTATTGAAAATTCAACTTGATTTCTTCATCAAATTGAAGAAGAAATTTATGCAATTTAGATGAAGAAATTTATGCAATTTAAAAATAAACTCCACCATACTCTTGAATCACATTTGTCATATAGAAAAAAATCAAAGCATCAAATTTCTTTGCTGTAAGAATTTTTTTTATTATAAATTGTACTCCATTATTTGATTAAGATACTATAATTTAATATTTATCACTTTTTTCATTTCTAAATTATAAGACACGAAATTTAGGTCTATATATTCTCTCCTAAATAAAAGAAAAAAGAAATCAAAGATTTCAGTTGCTCTATTTGATAGATATCGGTGCATTTATAAGGGGATATTATATATACATAAGCAATAAAGGAATTCAAAATTTTATTCCAATTCACTTTTGATTGTTGACTAATTTATTTTTTTAAATATATCAATCATGTTGATTTTATATTATTTTTTAAAGACTTAAAAATAAAATTTATATGAATTTTTTTTTTATTATTATCATATTTTTATATATCTTAATTAAATTTAATCATGTATGAGCTTATATTATACGCGATCTTATTTTTTTATTTAATTTATTTTTTAAAAATATTTAAAAATATATGAATTATTATTATTTAATTAAATTAAAATATTATATTTAATAATTTAAAATATTAATATAAGTCAAATATATTATATATGAATAAGTAAAAAATAATAAAGAAAATATTATATAAATGTATATAAATTTTATTTAGGACTTATAAAAAATAAAAATAAAAATTATATAATCAAAACTGTACAAATTAAATTAGTGGCGGAGACTAATTACATATAGATTAATCTCAAATTAAGAGTGAATTAGAGTGTTAAGCTCAATCTCAAAATAATCTTTTTAAATAATCAAAGAAACCAAAAAAAATAATAATAAAAAAAAAAAACTCGATTTATTAATGTTTAAAATTTATTAAACTTTAAACAAATTTCAACTCGATTTAAATTTCCTCTCTCCCTCTAAATGTTAAACAGAAGTTTTCCCTCGCATATTTGGATACAGTTATCAGTTTCTAAAATCTGATTCTAAAGCTTTATTTCAAAAAACTCAGAGATTGAAAGCAAAATGGAGGTAATCGATGTGGAGAGCAAAGACGAAACTCTAAGATCAAAAAAAGCAATTCGCTGTGCCAAATCCGCTATTCTGCTTTATTCGCTGAAATCATCCCCAAATCGCCATTTCAAGGCCACAAGAAACAATCAAGATGAGGTGAAATTTACACTCATCTCTCTCGATTGAATTTATTAATTTTTTTTTTTTGCTTTAATTCTAAATTCTTATGTGTGCTTCAAGTCCATTTGCAGGAGAAAGATCTGATGGTGAAAGAAATTAGAGATCTGAAGATGAAATTGGCAAGGGAACGAATTAAGAGTAAGAAGATGAAGCTTTGTAGCCTTATGGAGGTGATTCTTCAGGTCATGGTGGTGTTGTCCTTTTCTACTGTCCTTTTGTTGCTTTCTTTCAAGCCTACTTCAAATTGATTACGCTAGAAATTGGAAAATGAATACCTCAATCTGACTCGGAAATTGCTAGCTACTGTTCCTTCTAGGATTATGAGAGAATTTCGCTTAAGAAACGACTGGTGTAGTATTGTGAAAATTAGCGAAATGAAATGTTTTTCTTCTACATTTGGCTCAAAAAATTTCAGATAGGCTCGCATTCTGGCATATGATTGTTTAGTTGTATAGGTTCACCAGATTCTGTTGCTCTGTGATTATGTTTGGCAATTGCCAAGGTCCGCTGATTGTATTTCACTTTTATGAGTTTCTCATCTTTATTTCTTTGGCCAAAAAGTTCCTTCACTTCCAAAAAAAAGAAACACAACAGTATAGTATCTTCTCTACTTCACTGTTTTGCTAGTTTATAAAAGGGAAAAGGGTTACCTTAGTTATTGACCCCCACAATGTTTTTTTCATGCAAGACATTCAAGATGTTATGTTATGTTTGTCTTCTCTTTTATCAATTCATATATTATATAGTATTATATATTAAAAGCCTAGTCCAGATGCATGCTTAAATTAATTTTACTTTCCTCCAAATATGGATCTGAAATATTTTAGGCAACTATTGGAAGTTTGAGAAAAGATTGCAGTATCCATGATCGATAATAAGGAGAATCAAGATTTGTCACAGGAAAAGAGAGATTGTATCACTAAAATATTTAACACTAACTACCATAGACTAATAAATGTCAGTCAAATGATCACAGGAAAAAACAAGAAAAGAAAAGAATGTGCCAAGCTCGATTTGTTCTAACATTGAACCCAGTCCAATCCTGTGAAATAGTTTGCCAAATCTAGACAGTGCATTTGTGGGATCAAGACAGTTCCATTTAGGTTTCACACATGATTCATGACCACTATAGGCACTAGCCACTGGTTACAAGTCCGTATAGTTGACTTCACTAGTCCCACATCCATATATCTCCAATAGAGGTGGGGGCAAAAATTTTGAGGAGGAGACACTCCTCTCATGTTTAAGGGCATATACAAAAAATTTAAAAATAAATGTTATGATAATAAAATAAATTTATTTTATAAAATAATAAAAAATATTAAGTATATATTTTAATTAGACATATCTAAAAATCATTACAATATCATTAAAAAAGAAAATGAAAAAAATAAGAAAAAAATAAGAAAATAAGAAAAATTGAAAAAAAGAAGAAGGAAAATTGAAGAAAAAAATAAAGAAAAATGAGATTAAATAATATTTTATCAGAAAAAAATTAAATTTTTTAAAATATAAAAATTATTTTATTAATTTTATTAAATTTTAGAGACTAAATAATAATATATCCTAAAAAATTTAAAAAATCAAAGATAATAGGAACCCAATTACCTCTACCTAAATTCCTCTGTTCCCCAAGACTCAACTTGTGACCTAACCCATATCTAAGGTATAGAGCAATTTTAGAAATTAAATGATGAAGCTGAAGCATTCGTTTGAGGCTTTCAATCAGATCACATAGTTGAAATGAAGTAAATAGAGTTCACCGCTTCATTGTAATTTGTATATTTCAGTATTGATATTAAAGAAAATATAACGTCATTCTTCAAAACAAACAGTGATAAACCGCAGCGTAGCGTTAATTTATTTGCTTGTTAATACTAAATCGCCTGAAAAGTTTTAAAAAACTTGATGAAAAACATTTAAGTTAATTGGTTAGCGCAAAAAAAGGCCCAAAGTTAAGTCCTGAATTCTGATATGAAATTTCCCGGCTCAAAACTGAGCTAGCAGAATATTAATGAAAAAATAGAATTCTATTATAATTTGTTAATTAATGTACGAATATCAAAAAATAATTTTTTATAATTTATTAATTTTAAAAATATCAGAAAATAGGCATTAAAATTCATTGATTAAAAAAAATATTAAAAATTGAAAAAAAAATAACTTTCAAACAGAAATATTATTTTTAATTCAAATACAATATCTCTCAATCCTAAAATTTTCATAACTATATATAGAAAATAACTTTCAGAAAACTCTAAAATATGATATGGTAATTTATTTCTAAAAGAAAACAAATCACCAGATTTATATAAATAAGAAAATAAATTAAAATTAACTTAAATAGAGAAACAAATCAAAACTAATATAATATCTTAAATAACGCCTAAAACTAAGTTTGCTATTAAAAATAATTAAGAAAAATAAAAATATCAAAAATATACAAATAAATATGAAAAATACCAAATCTTGTTGATCTCCATCATTTTCTCTTGGATAGAGAAAATTCGTTATTGAATTTGCAGCAATATTATTTTCAAAAGAATTTTTAGGTAAAAGAATTCTATATTGAAAACATATGGTCGTAAAATACTTATAAAAAATGTAAAACTTTCCAATTTTTTCTTATAATTTCCATCCAATCTGTTCAATAACTTTGGATATAAGTTTCAATTAAAATTTTTTTGATAAATTAAGAATCAGATGCAGTAGAAAGATTAATAAAAAATGAATCTTCATAATAATTTTCTTCTTTCTTGTGAAACTGTGTTGTGATCTGTTGCGATTCCTCGATATTATTATGATTCTCAATAGATGATGAAATTATCTTTGTAGATAATAATATTTTTTCATCGGGATAATCATCAAATACTGGAATTAAATCCAATTGACATTTGACATTATTTTTGAGGTATGAAAATTAAATATTTGATATCTTAAAAGCTCATTTATCCATTGGATTAACTAATCCATCACTTATATCATACGTTCCCCCATATGATTTATGATACGTTGTTTCATCTGAACTGTTGTATCACGATTATAAACCTGTTCTACAGGTACAGTCTGACATCTTTTTCTTGATGGCATGATTTTTCAAAGAACGAGCGCAAATTCTAATACCAATTGACGTAGCGGAATATCAATGGAAAAATAAAATTTTATTATAATTCATTGATTCACGCACGAATACCGAAAAATAATCTTTTATAACCTGTTGATTTTAGAAATATCAAGAAATATGCATCAAAATTCGTTGATTAAAAAAAAATACCGAAAATTGAAAGAAACAACTTTCAAACAGAAAGATTATTTTTAATTCAAATCCAAACTCTCCCGATTCTAAGGTTTACAAAACTATATATAGGAAATAACTTTCAGAAAATTTTAAAATATGATATAGTAATTTATTCATAAAAAGAAACAAATCACTATATTTTCATAAATAAGAAAATAAATTAAAATTAACTTAAATAGGAAAACAAATCAAAATTAATATAATATCTTAAATAACACCTAAAACTAAGTTTTCTATTAAAAATAATTAAAAAAAAATAAAAATACTAAAAATATATAAATAAATATGAAAAATATCAAATCTTATTGATTTTCATAAAAAACACTCAAGAGCATGTGATATTGCCATGGCCTTCAATTTAGGCCTAAACAATTACTTAGGATGTAATAAATTTAATAATAGGCACGTATATTTTATAGATAATAAATTCATTTCAAGTTCGAATATTTTATTTCTTTTAATGCTAAAAAAAATGGAACTAAACCATTTTTAAAATGCAAAAGTTAGGCCTAAATAGATTTTCTAAAATAATAATAAAAAATGGCCTAAATAAATGATATTTATATTCCATTTATTAGACTAATAGGTTGGATTAAATTTTTGAGATAATTATAGAGTCAAGTGTTTAAACAAATTACAGAAAAATCAAAATTTATTTATATGCCAATAGCATAATTATCCATAAAATATTTACATAGTATTTAAACTTTACTGTTATTCACTATATTTGAAATTCAGCAATTTTTTAAATTTTAAACTCTTCACAACTATCTTATATTTTGAATAAAAATAATAATAATTAAACATATAAATAAATAAATTTTAAAACGATAAATAAAAAAGAAAATAAATGGATTAATTCAATCAGACAACTAGTTAATGAAATAACTCTTAGGACCCGCTCATATTGGAGTCAATGCGGGCGAACCAAAATATAAAGGAAAAAGATAATAATAATAATAAATAAATAAAAAATTAAAAGAAATTGAACGTCACTCTATTAACTCCAGCTATTAACTCCAGGACGGGACTTCTACTTGGTGGGTGGTGCGGCGATGGAAGCAAAGCCAGGGCCAAATCCAAATCCAAATCCACCATTTTCCTTCTCTAGTTATCATCATTCTTTGTTTTCCTCTCCATTTCTCATTCGAATTTTTACTTTTCTAAAATCCCAATCTCATTGAAATATCCCAAACAGCTCCAATCCCTTACCTTTTCCATTTTATAATGCCAGGGTTTGAAGTTTGGTCCAGAAATTCACTCTCAAATGCCCAATCTCAGACTACATTTTCAGTCGATTTAAGTTCCAGTTCTACCTCATTCATTTATGGTGGCATATTTCTCGAGCCCACCATTTCCATTTCTTCTTCTTTTGTTAGTCTTATTTCTTCTAGTAATAGTTCAATCAGTGTTTCGAGTTTAAAGTATAGGGATTCTAGGGGTTTCAGGAGAAAAAAGAGTAGTCAAGTGGCGTTTAGTGGTTTGTTTTTATCAGTGAGCTTGAGAAACGACGGAACTGAGCTTGTGCAGGAACCCAATATCTGTTTGGTTCAAAATGGAGATACCAAGAGCAGCATTGAGGAGGAAAAGGTGCTCTACGGACATGATGCTGTTTTGGAAGATAGAAGGAAACGAAATTTTACGGTGCGAAGTCGTGTTGCAATGAATACCACCAAGCATTTGTGGGCTGGAGCTATTGCAGCTATGGTTTCAAGGTCTGTGCAATTAATACAAATTCGTATGCAGATATTTTTAAGTTTTCTTGGGCATGTTTGGTTTCCCTTGGAAATAGAATGAAAATGGTAGATTTCTAGAATCTAGTTCCAATTTTATTTTTGTAATAACTAAATGGAATTTAATGTTAATCCTAATAGCTATACTTGTAGATGGTATTTCCACTTAATTCAAATTATTTAATTATAAAACTGTCATAAAAGCAATTGAATTCTTAGTGAATATTGAGTTTTTAATATAGATTTGGGAGGACCAATTTTAAAAGCTGGCTTGTTAAGATTGGGCAGTCCCTTAATATGCTTGTATTTAATCAATGAGGGACTTTTTTCCCATATTATAAATGAACAAGAAAATGGTATCCTATTCAAAGTATTGTATTCCAGTTCCATTTTTAGAGCAATCAAACATGGCTTTCATTTTCCATAAAAAAAAACATGGCTTTCATTTTTTTTCACTTCCGACTTATTCTAATTAGAAAGAACTTTTAAGATGCTTTCTGTTTTCGCTGTTTGATTCTACAATGACAACTGCAAGCTGTTTTTTATTACTATGGTATAACATTTAATTGTTTATTGAATTAGTTACCGTTTAGATTGCTTCATATGTGTCTACGAATTTGTACCAGAACCTTTGTTGCTCCTTTGGAGAGATTAAAGCTGGAATATATGGTTCGTGGTGAGCGAAAGCATATAATTGACCTCATTACGACAATTGCAACTACCCAAGGCTTGAAAGGCTTTTGGAAGGGTAACCTGGTCAACATTCTTCGTACGGCTCCATTTAAAGCAGTCAATTTTTGTGCATACGATACATATAGGAAGCAATTGCTCAGATTCTCTGGGAATGAGGAAACCACTAATTTTGAGAGGTTTATCGCTGGTGCTGGAGCTGGCATGACTGCAACCATTCTCTGTTTACCACTTGATACTGTATGTGAAAACTTGAGATTTTTTTCCTTTATTATTTCTGTGCTCTTGGATATGCTCTTCCCTGTATGAATAGTACAATGATCCACTTTTGTGCTCTGCAATATGATCTACTGACACGACTGTACATGGCCGCTTGTATTCTGCTGCTGATATTATAGATGGCAGATGGAACTGGTATCTGGTTTTCTCTAGTTCTAAATAATTCGGAGTGTCAAGCTCAGTGTGACAGTGAGCAATCTTATCTTGCACACACTCTTCTTTTGTATTCAAGGCTGTTGAGTACATATGCAGGATAGCATGAAGATATCCATAGAAGAAACATATCATGTGTGTTCCTGAAACAATTCATGGTGAATTAGGAAGTTGGACATGTTTTAAGTTGTTTGACTTGCTTGTTTGTTTGTGCTGATTTCCCAAATTTCCTTGTAATATATTGTCAAATGTGATTACTTTGTATGGCTTGATGTGTCACATGAACATGTAACGATACTAAGAAATCAAAATGAACTGTAAATAATGTAACTCAACATTGAGTGTCTTATTGGATTGCATTGGTCTTTAACGTTATACAACAGATTGCTTGCATGGGAATACCCTAAGATTAGGTTGAGTTGTTGTATGTTCCATTTGTTTTTGTAAGCATATGTTAAATTTTACATTTGCGGCTACATATCTATGCTTTGAATTGGACATTTTTTGGTTACCATGGGTTATCTGTTTGGAAATGGTACAATAAATGATAAAAACAACTATTTTACATTGGAAAAATCAAGTAATTCAACATTATCGATTAAACTTTTTTACTTTTAACTATTTGGAGTAATTTGGTTTAGTATTGCATTAACAAACAAAATTTTTGGTCCTAATCATAATAGAATAGCAAAGGGTCCATGCAGGCATCCCTAACTAGTTCTGAACTGGGGCTTATTTTAGTTTTGTAGAATTTAAATTGGCGAAGGTTCATTTGGGGAATCAGATGGTTCATTTTTGCAGTGTTCTTTACCCCATGCATTGATTTTGCTGATGATCACTGAATTCTAAGTCACTTTTATTGATGTATCTTTCAGATCCGGACCAAGATTGTTGCACCTGGTGGGGAAGCTTTGGGTGGGGTGATTGGTGCTTTTCACCACATGATTCGAACTGAAGGTTTCTTTTCCCTTTACAAGGGCTTGGTGCCTTCTATCATAAGCATGGCACCTTCAGGGGCAGTTTTCTATGGTGTGTATGACATACTGAAGTCTGCATATCTACATTCACCTAAAGGCAGGAAAAGAATAGAGAATATGAGTCAACATGGGCAGGAATTGAATGCTTTGGACCAGCTAGAGTTGGGACCAGTAAGGACTTTACTGTACGGGGCAGTTTCTGGTGCTTGTGCAGAAGCTGCTACTTACCCATTTGAAGTTGTGCGGAGACAACTTCAACTGCAAGTCCGGGCTACTAAGATGAGTACAGTGGCAACCTGTGTCAGGATTGTTGAGCAAGGTGGCATTCCAGCTCTGTATGCAGGACTAATTCCCAGCTTACTGCAGGTACACATATGTGAAAATCTCTACTTATAGTAAACTTGCTTTTGATGTGTTAAATGAAGATTTGAGCTTGCACAACTTGGATCATTATCATTTTTGACTATCTATATGGCCACCTGGAGATTAGTTCAAGTGTTTAGGAAGTGGGAATTTGGGTAGAGTTCGTAGGTTTAAGCTGTAGTCCTCTCCAACCAATAAATTATAAATTTGTGAATTCTATAGCTAATGAAATTAACAAAATATATAGACACTGGAATGAAATGTTCGGCTCTCTGACATATTATATCTAGTGTTAGTGTTGGAATGCTATATGATGTCTTGCATTAAGCTTCAGCCTGATATGTGGTTTTTCCCTCTGGCGGCAAAAGCTGTGGAACCAACTTTAGAGGAGCTAATATTATCATAATCTGGAATTTATGAACAGCTGTCAATTAAAATGATTGGTTTTCATTGTGGTATTTACAAGGTTTTGCATATTCCTTCCAGAATTTTGGCTCAGGTTTTGATCACTTTTCTGATAGCTTGGTGTTTTGTATCTTCAGGTACTTCCTTCAGCAGCAATAAGTTACTTCGTCTACGAGTTCATGAAGATTGTTCTCAAAGTAGAATGAACGAGGATTATGAATTCTTTAAAAAAATAACTGATAGGAGGCTGTACAGAGACTCAAAGATGAGTAAAAATCAAAATGGTGAGATATATCTACACTTGACAATGACCATTGATTTTCTCAATATATTCTTGTACTTCAAAATGAAGAAACAAAGAATATTTCCAAAATCCAGAATTTCCTTTGCTTGGTTCAGTGCTTCTATTTACTTCATGTGGCCACTGTGCAATCACCTTCTTACTTTTACACACTGATTCCGATGATATTAGTCGATTTATAAAATCATAGCCAACAAAAATGTCCTGCAAATTATCTAGTTTGATGATGTGAAGAAGCATTTTAGAAATACTGTATCATCTACTTCTTGCTTTCTTCTATTGATCAACCTACGGGCTACAGTTATAAGGGAAATGAAACTTAAAAAGGCTTAAAAGGATCAATATATGCATGTCAGCCTGTGATTTGCACATTTTGGTGTATATGTTTGCTACTGTTACTTCAGTATATGTTTAGCATTTCATCGAATGTTGTATTCTCATACAGTTCATCAGTCACATGATTGTGTTGTGCCTGTAAAGGATCGGGAGACCTTCATGTGTTCGCCTATGAACTGTTACGTTTAACAGAAACTGGTTTTCAAGTGGTTCTGACTGGTTGAATTAGTACAAAACTTCTTGGTATAAATTAGGACACAAGCCTGTTGCAAAAGAAACTTCATTTAATTCAATTAAATTTTATTAATAAAATTTAATTCAATTGATGATAGAATACATGTGCTTTGAATAAATTTTAAGTGATAGAATTCATTTGAATTTTATTATATGAAATAATTGAAAATAAAAAAAGAATATAGTTGTATCCTTCATTTTACTTTTATTAAAGAGTAATGTTCAATTTAAACGAGAATATTTTAGATTTTTAATAATAGAATTAATTAAATGAAATAAATTTAAGTAAAAATCTTTCATTTTGAAAGGATTTGATTTCTTTCAAAATATTTTTTTTTACAAATCAAAAAATTAAATTCTATTAATTATACATTTCCAAATATGAGAATTAACAAAATAAAATTCAATTAGATTAAATTTTTGCAAAATTTAAATTTTCAGATGAGACTAAATTTATTGAATAAACTATTTCCTTTCAAACATTAAAATTGATAAAATAAAAAAATATAACTTATTATAACGTGGAGTGTTTTCTTTTTTATAACTAATCAATTTGAGACTAAAATTTTTTATATAATTATATAGAGTTTATTTTTATATGGAGTATAATTTTAGAGAAGTTTTACAGTATGACATTACCAACTACTGCTTAACCTAATAAATTTATATTTTAAATTACAAAATAAATATTTAATTATTAAATTGATCAAATATTTGAATAAGTAAATTGTTTTTCAATCATTTGTATAACGAATTTTATCATAATATATTACTCAAATATTGAATATTTGCTATTACACAATAGATAGCTAAAAATAAAAGTTCCATCTTATAAATGTCTAATTATTTATACCAAAATTTTATAATTATACTAAATGATTAATTTTTTAACTCTATAACATTTCAAAATTAATTATCACATATAAAAATAATTAAAAAATTGAAAATATATAGAAATAAACAATTAAAACACATTATTAAGATGATTACATAGTGAAAATATTAAAATAATCGAGTTAATAATAAAAAAATATTTTTAAATATTTACTGTATATTTGGAAAATGATTTATACAATAATAAAATAATAATAATAATAAAGTAAGATGGAAGTATATCTATAAAACAACACTTGACTGATGTTGTTATTATTTTATGAACTGTAAAAGATATACTCCCTCCGTTTAAATGAAAATAGTCTTTTTTTATTTTACATATAAATTAAAAAATTTAATTATTTTAATTTTTTACATTAATTTTTTTTTAATATTCTTATCTAAAATACTCCTATTATATACTTCCCAATATTTTATTTTATATTTTCAAGATTTTCAATAATTAAAATACTTCTATTTTTAGTTTAAATTTATAATAAAAATATAATTATATATATAATGATATTAATGTGAATTGGTGATAAATATTTTGATAATTATTTATTAAATTAATATTTAAAAAAACTTATTAAATTATAATTTAGAACAGATAAAAAATAAAAATATAATTATCTTTTTGAGATGAAAGAATATAATATATGGATTTGACCTTATTATTAGAAAAAATAATTTAAATTATAAATTAATTTTTAAATAAAATTTATAATTTAAACAAAAATAAAATTAAAGATAAAATATTATTTAATTTTTAAAATTTAGCGAAATTAACACTTAAATATTTATTTTTTCAAAAAATAACTATTAAATTTATGATATTTAATTTCATCACATAAAATAATCATTAAATCAAATTTTTCTTGAAATACCATAAAAAATAAAAATATTTTTAATTTTTTATCAATTTTTCTTTTTTATTCCATTTTATTAAATTTTTATCAAATTTTCTTCACTTTTCATTATCATCAAATTTTTTATTCTCTATATAATTTCACTAGTTATAATATTCATACGTTAAATTTTTTTCCTTCAATTTTAATAAATCAAATTTTACATAATTTATTAATTTTTTAACTAATTAATGAAAAAAAAATTCCCATTATAAGCACTAGTAGCAGAAGGTATTGCTTCAGTTGTTGGGATAAAATTAATCTTCAAAGAATCGAAAGAAAATAAGAAAGAAAATAAAGAAAATAAATATAGAAATTAAAAATATAATATTTTAGAAATATAAGTTATTTTATTTTATTTTTTAATAAAAATTCTGAAAAATATAATAAAAATATTATTTTGTATTACGAAATGAAATATTAAAAATTTAATATTTATTTTTTTAAATAAAAATTTAAATATTAATTTCATTAAATTTTATAAATTAAATAATATTTTATCTTAAAATTAATTAAAATACTTGTCAGATAAACTATCTCTACACGTGTTACTCTCACAGTTGCCTTTCGATAAAGGCGAAGCGCACACACCTCAGTCTTCCTCTACCATTATTTTTCTTTCAAAAACATTCCCACCAAGTTTTCTTTCTTTACGCCACCAATCTGTCTTTCTTCTACACTTGGCTTCTTCTTTAAAATAAAAAAACCCACTTCTCAATGTCGCTGCCGCCGCCTGGCGACGGAGCCGCTACCTGTTCTTCTTCCATTTCCATCGAGAATGGTGGCTTTCATGACGACGACGACGACGACGACAGATCCTGTAGTGATCAGCAATGCACGAAATTCGATTCTCCTTCTTCTCTGTTAGGGTTTAATTCAATTCCATTAGAGGATTCGGAGAAGCTAGGGAGAATTATTACTGCTTCGGTTAAAGGATTCTCAATTGGTGTTGGCCTTAAAGGAGGTTTAGCTTTGTTTTCAATTTTCGCTAGGCTGCGTCGCACCAGATCATCCTCTTCCTCGAGGTGAAAATCGTCTTTTATGAGTTGTAGATATCTGACTTCATTTCGTTAGTTTTGGATCTTATGGTTTCTTATTGTAGAAGGAAAGTTGAGGTGTTTTCGAATAGTGAAGCAATTGCGTTAGCTTTGAAAGAGACGCTGAGATACGGTTTGTTCCTTGGGACCTTTGCTGGAACATTTGTTTCTGTGGATGAAATTATTGCCTTTTTTGGAGGCCACCGAAGGTAAGCAATTAAACATGTTTTGTACTCTTCATTTTGCCAATTAAATAATTAGAGTTAATGGTTTAGAATTTGTTGAATTGGAATTTGATTAGTGAAAGGCTTCAATTCTAATTTCAGAACTGCGAAATGGAGAGCTTTATTAGCAGGATTGATTGCTGGGCCCTCTATGCTTCTTACGGGAACAAACACGCAGCATACAAGCTTGGCCATATACATACTCATGCGTGCTGCTGTATTGGCGTCACGTTGTGGGGTTAAAAGTAAACGGTTCGGGAAATATTGTAAACCTCTCACTTGGAAGCATGGTGACATATTTCTCATGTGTATTTCTTCTTCTCAAATTTTGTATGTACCCTTTTAACCGAATTAATTGGTTTTACTTATTGCAGTTTGACTTTATGATTTCCTAACTTGTTTGTTCTATAAATTGATGGTATCCTGATTCTTTTTTTTTTCTTAATGCAATATGAATGTCAACTATGAATTAAAGAAAATTTTTACTGTCTCTCTATTATTTTGTCAGTTATTACCCAATACAATAAGTGATAACTAATGAGGTAGGGTGGTTGAGGCTTTCATTCATGCTGATTGTTGCGTATGATTACTTGGCTATAATCTAGCACTAGCACTATCTGATTGTATCCCTGGAATCCATCCGTTAGGGCTAATGATAATTTTGAAAGGTTTGCTAAAAATCTTTAGGCTACTTATCAATAAGTAATACACTTAATAAATATGCTATGAACTATGGCTTAACAAACCACCTTGTTGGGAATTTACTTTATAATTAGACCTCATTTATGCTAGACAAGATGATAAGGCTTAAATTTCATAAAATTCAACCAAGTCCATCATCAAACTTGATATATGCTGTGCAATGGCACAAAAAGAAAAGTGAAATGGAAACTGCTATATGTTTTTTTTTACCATGACTTAATTCCACAAGTTTGTTTTGACAGTCAACTGCATTAGGACTTGCAGTCTGCATTGAATTTAAGATGTGCTTGCTTTAGCCTCTAATTCTTCAACAAAATGTAAATATGCTTTTCCCCTGACGTAAATATTCATTTTCCAGGTCAGCTTACATATTGAAGCAAGAGAGTTTGCCTCCCTCATATAAGTCCTTTCTCAATAAACATGGTGGAAAGGATCCTGTTATCTTGCAAGGAGTGAAGGAGATTGCAAGTGGCTTGCCTTTTACAAATTTGAATTTAATTGAGAAATATTACCACTCCACAGGTGTTAACATTAAGCTAGATCCAAAAATGAAAATTCCCTGCTCGGTATGATCTCTGTCATTTTTTGGTATTTTGTTTGAGAATTTGTTACTTTACATTCCTGGTGTGTAACATGCAATTCCATTTGCATAATTTTTCTCAACACCTTTCCTTGAATGATGCTGCATATCTTACAGAAATATTTTAGCTTACATTGATGGAAGATTATCATTCTCTAAAGCTAATTGTTGTATATATGTGCATTTGATATATTCTGGTTCTTTGCTCATGTTGATTGATCGAATTAATTTTCAGAGCTTGCTAAAGTGTACCATTGGGTTTTCAATGCACAGTTATAGAATAAAATTAGTGGATCTTCATGATCTTGGGTCATGCCATTTATGAATGTGAACATTATGGCTAAGTTAGATGAATCATGCTTTTGGGTGGGAATCATGTCAAAACTTGAATAGTTAAAAACTCATTTCTTAAAGTGCATCAAACCTTTAGTTCATTAATTTATTGTAAAAATAAAACAATTATTGTCTAAATGTATAAAATAAAAATCCATTTTTCTATGCAAATTTTTCCAAATGATCCAATTGCTCTAAGTAGAAAAGTTTAAAAGAAAAAAAATAGATTCAGCGGAAAAATGTGGAAGACATAATAGTCCAAATCTAGAAAACTAAGTCTCCATATCTAGAAAACTAAGTCTGTGATATCGTTCATGATATGATTTGTTGTTAATGAGACAAGTCTATCTTATGCTTTTCCTAACTATTTGGTTTTGGTTTATGAATTGTATATATGCAAGTGAGGTTAGCACTATGGCTTGGTTGCTTATCTGTAATTGAAAGGTCAAGGATTCCAATCATATTAGATGTCAGATATTTTTCCCTTTTTGTTTTTTACATTAACTTCCAATCTACTAGATATTTTGAGCTTTATTGTGACCTTTTAATACTTATCAAGATTGCGCATATTTATCTGGGCAATTTATGGGCTGCCGAAATGTAAAGGAATTTGATGGCTAAAGGCTCGCAATGGATTGTTTGTAGACAGCATGATATAGATAAATCTTTTAAATATTTAGCTCTGGCAATGAAACTAATTGGTCACTTTGTATTGCTTAAATTTTATCCATGACAATTTTATACTTCTGCCAATTGTACTTAAAACTTTAAAATACCGTGCAGATCATACATGGAAATCAATCTTGTAGTGCACATATTATGTCCTTTTTTGTTCAAGCATATACAAGAGCACTCCCAGTATATCTCCCAGTATATTTGATTCCTGCATTGATTGTTCATCGTCAAGACCTCTTGAAAAGGTAGCGGAGTGGTGAAGTAGACTATCATTGTGTTGCTTCTTGAAAGAATATCATAGTATGGTTAGGCTGTTTGGTTGAAATTGTTTATGAATGCTTTAATCAGGTGATTGGTGTTCAGGCTTGTATTTATTGAAATCAAGTGAATGTCGTGTTTAGGGTGCTTTGCTTTACTGTAAGTTATGTTGGTGGATGTTTGATTATGCAAGTCTAGTTCAGGCTTTTCAAAATGTACTACATTGCCTAAGCAGTGTTTCATAAATAGTATAGCTGTACCCGAATTCCATAAAAACTGCAGCATGCTTTTGTAAAACTATTAGTTTTAGCATATACAAACTTGGACATGTATGTAGCTGGATTTAGAAAATCATTTCTAGCCCTGTATTTGTTTCCTTTCTTACGTGCCATTTTCAAGCTGTTGATTTTCAGTAGTACGTCTGACTACCAGGAATTTTATTAGAATGTGGTTGCTTTGATTGCATTATTATTCATTTTTTTCCTACTATTTGTTATGTTTTTATATTAACCATGTGCACCTTCCTAATGATTTGAGATTTCATTTAAATGAATATTGGGACTTTAGTCAGTACGTTATTGTTCCTTATCTCACTACTCATGGATTATTGTTCTTTATCTAACTACTCATGGATGCTCCTACCCATTATTGTCTCAATTATTTTTGTTTGACCTTGTGCAGGCCTTACAGCATATTGGGGAAGGGTCTTTTTGGGACTGCAAGATCAAGCTTGTTTCTATCTGTTTATTGCTCATCTGCCTGGTTAGCAGTCATTCCTTTATTATAATACTTGTTGCCATGGAACCATATATCTTATTCCTTTCAATAAGGTTCCTCATTTAAGTTCACGATGTTGTTTTTTTTTATTTTTTTAAAGTTTTTGGGAAAATATTTGACGTACTTGGTGATATATTTAAGTTCAAGGTGTATTAACATCACTTATGTACTGATTTTATGCAATAGAAGCAATTAATCACCATGGTGTATAGTTAATGTGATTTAGAATTAGGCTGGCAGCATGTCACTGTTTTATTCTGGCAGTCCATGTCCATGCTGACTTGAAATGGTGGACATGAGAATGGTAGTTTGCAGTGACAAAATTGTTGGGTTTTTTTTTCCTGCAAAAGGCATGGTGAAAGTGTAGAAAGTTCATATAAGTTCATATTCAAAATAATCATTGGATATCTTCAAAATTTTCATGGCGTCATACATGAAATAGTGTGCTTAAGAATAATATGACTTGAGTAACCAAAAGGTCTTTTGTTGTTCATCAGGATGTGGACATGCGTGCTCTTTAGAATTTTCAGGAGATGCAACATTCCAATGGTGGCAATGGGAACGGTATAGGAACTTTAACTATTCATTTAAGTTGAGAGAAATATGAATGATCATGTTTTGAAATACAGCCTGTCTTTTCTAGTTCCCCACTGGCCTAGCCCTGGCAATCGAGAAGAAAAGCAGGCGGATTGAGATATCACTCTACTGCCTTGCACGGGCAATTAATAGCTTCTTTACATGTATGGCCGATGTTGGATATTTGCCAGAGTCGAAAAAACTGAAGAGAGCTGATGTGGTGATTTTCAGTATCTCAACTGCAATTATCATGCATTGCTATGCACAGGAAAGAGAAGTGTTTCGTTCAAAGTACCTTAATGTCCTTGATTGGGTGTTTGGGGTGCCTCCTCCCGCCGATGAAAACCCACGCTGCAAAAAGAGTTGAAAGCCAGTGCACGGGGCTATTGGATTCTTCCAAAGTTTACAATTCTCCCCTCAATTCTTTTTTTTTTTAAATTACAATTTTCAAATTTATTTTTTCCTACAGAATTATACCAATTCTTTATACCATGTATTTTTATACTATTTAACAATGTTAGATTTGTTAGATTGCTGGAGATTTGCTCAGTCATTGTCTTATTGATTATGAGTATGCTAAACAAAAAGAAACATACATGATTCCCCAAAAAACCCAAAAAAACTGCGGGGTACCGAATCCCAAACCATTTCAAACCTCATCTTCGTGGATAAGCATATTGGGGATTCCCTAATTAACTGGAAACTTGAGGCCTGTCTCAGGACAAACCAGAGCCCCTTCTTCGAGGTTAAGCTCCAGAAGAGCGTAATGAAATTTTCTGAGAAAATCGTCGGAGTCAAGCATTGATGGTTCGGCTTCCTTAGGGAGGTCCGTGTAACCCATGGCTCTTGCAGCGTCGACAAAGGCTCTCCACTCGATCCTGGAAAACATGTTTTTAAGGAAATGAGGACTGAAATGGACTTGCTTCTCAATCGCTTTATCCACCTCGATGCGCAGAGGGAAGCCATTGGCCACTACTTTGTTGTTGGAGGATAGCATGTTGTGAGTAAGGATTCTCATATCTCCCTAATATCAGTAGCAGCGACAGCAGCCAAACCAGGGTAAACTGGTAGATTGCTATAAAATGAAATTTCTTATTTGATTTTCAGCTTAAACCAACCCTAGGTCTTGACTCTTCGTTCCAAAACTCAATTTGGGCCTCGAAAGTAAAATAGGACTATTCCAGTGGCCCATTTTCACTAGACAATTAGGGGTGGGCTAGAGAAACTGTCTGAATTAGTTTTTTTTTTAAAATAATCTTTTATAATTTTTTTCATCGAATCAAGCTGATTGAAACAGTTCAACAATTTAATAAATTATCAGACTAATTTAATAGCTAATATAGTTTTTGAAACATTGGTTAATGAATCGACCAGTTCAAAATACAATTTTTAGTGTATAATATTCATAGTTAACCGAATAAAACTAAAATGTATAAAAATGTATTTGGATGAAGTTAAAAATACGTATCCTTTAGTCTTTATCTCCTTTTCCCATTACAGGGTGGAAATTGGTACTAGCCGAAATCAATTGGTGAGTTGGGTCGGTTGGGAGATTGAAGGGGCTGATATTGAAGAATTAAAATGATTTGACTTGTCTGTTGTAAACTTGAATTTTGACGTCCATGGGGCTTTTGATCAACGCAATATGAAGTCCTTTTTTTTTTTTTTTTTTTTTTTTCTATTTTTTGGAAAAAGGTATGGCCAGGGAAAATAATGTTTTAATTACTTGCATATTTTGATTATATATATATCTCAAATGACGTTTATGACGTTATGGAAACTGGAAAATTAATACTATTTTTTTTTCCCAAATCTATGGTGAATTATAAAAGAAATGTGTGTTATTTCTCTCTTTGTATTTGGCATTTATTTAACAGGCATTGTGCTTTTTCAAGTTTGTTCTATACTTGTTTGTTACCACCCTTTTAGTCTCCTCTCCCGAAAACCAACCGCATATAGAACTATTCTCTGCACAATGGTGAGAGCTTTTAGAAATAAATTTTTTACAAAATCCTCCCGCATAAACTTACCAATTTACAATAAATTTATATTTTTATCAAAAAAATATATATACTGTTAACAGTAAAAACATTAACTTATGATCAGTCATACAATATAATCGCTCATTTTATTTCTGAGAACCATATTGTTTTTTTAGAAATATTATATATAACTTATATATTAATACAACTCATATTGAACAGAAAAGAAACTGAAATAATTCCTGCTAAATGAGAACCACATCTTCAATAACGAAGGATAATAACATTTCAATCCCAAAAATCCAAACATTTGACACAATTTGTGCAATTATAACTTAAAAATGAAACCTAATTGCTTGGAAGCTTAAAAATTAGATTCAAATTCCTTCAATTTGATATGTATATCCACCACTTGTACAAAGCATACCCATATACACAACTGTAAACAATCAATCTGAGAGGAGAAATCCTATTCCTATAAACACACACATAAATTCAATTTCAGTACAAATCTTGTAATTCCATGTTTAGGAAAAAAAAAAAAAAAAAAAGGGAAAAGAAAACAAACCTCAACCCAGATCTTTGAGCAAGAACAGCTTTCTCTTCTTCAGTAATAGGAGAGCTCCACCGCGAGAAATCTCTATCGAAAAAATCCCAGTCAGGCAAAAGAATCCCTGCAATTCCAATCACACCCACTATATAAGTAACCATTACTTTCTTCAAAGATTGAGTCCAAATCCCTACCACCACCATAACTGCAGCCAACCAAACCAGAGAAGCCCTGAGAGCTGCATCATTATTATTAGCCATAACGTATGGTTATAAAGGATTAAACAACAAAACAATATAGATCAAAACATTGGCTAATGGCCGTGTTTAACTTTTGTGGGGAAACGATGAGTTGTTGGGAGTTTGTGCTATTAAATGCTACCGCCATTAATACAGTTTCGATAACGCCACATGGTTGGTTAAATTGGAAGGGAGACGTGAGGTTACTTATTACCTAAACGACACCGTTTAAATAAATTTTTGGTTGTAAATTGGAGAGATGATACTACTTTTGCATTTGAAACAACAAATTGAGGCGGCAAAGAGAAAATCAGGGTTTTAGATTTCGATTCTTCGAAGCTCCATTAATGGCAGAACCGAATTGCAAGGCAGGTATACATGAAATAATAACATTTATGCATTTGTAATTCATTTGATGCTCGATTTGAATCATTGTAAACATGGAAACTATGTGATAATTTCTGTGAGTTGATGATCTGATAGCTCTCCCGCATTTCAATTTAATTTTGGAAGCTTTGATTGATTTTTTTCTTTTTCTTTTTGAAAAAATATTCTTACGTTGATTATTATTATCACAAGTATAGGGAAAAGAATATCAGTATTTGCTAATTTTTCTTTCAATGATTGATTTTGTGTATAGTTAGGCAGTAACCCGGCAGAGATATAAGTTAGGCAAGTTCAATGATGAGTCTCGTGCATATAAGAATAGGCCCTTATTTACACTTGCTGTATAGTTTATCTGCATGATTGGATCAAGTGTAACTTATTAGTAGTAGTTGATTTTGTCTGTCTTTCACATCTTGTTTTGTGGATATAGCAATCATGCATTGTTTATACTATTTATTTATGAGGATGGGGAAGTGATTTTCAAATGATAAACTAACCTGACACTGTACAATCTTATTAAATCAAATTTGATGCTTTGACATGATTTTTGAGTCCTATGTTCTCGCTTCTTCCCACTTCAATACAACACGGGGAGAGTAAGCAAGTTATTGGACTGTATTAGTAAAAGGGCCTTTCTCTGCCCAAATCTGGCCTCAAACAGGGCCCCAAAGCTAATATTTTAATTTTTAAAGACTTAGGTTGATGGCCTTTCTAGGGAATAAATGAAAAAGTCATGCTGTAGATTTAGGCAACATCTGGAGTTAATATTGCAGTTTCTTCTGAATCTTTTGGACCCAAATAAATGGTAATAAGTCCACGAACAGACTGCTTTAGAAATCCTCTTACCCCTGCTACCTCATCTATTATTCGTGAAGGATTTGGGCTTTTGTTTTTCTTTTTCATCTCGATATATAAAAAAAGGAAAAAAACAAAATGGTAGTAAACCCGTATTTACTAACAAATGGTTCAATCTTATCTTCTTTCATCAGAAATTGGAAAAATAAAAAAATATCAAAGCTGCAGACCAATAGTCTCATTGTCCCCCCCTTGAATTGATAGTCAACTATTTTTATTTTCTTTAATGAGTGTTTATCTGTTGTTGTACTAAAACTTTTGTCATTGCCTTTGCTCATTATAAATGGTTGATATGCGTAATAGCTCCCAAATAATTGAAGTATAATAGGTAATTGTATGGCAACTGTTGTCAACCTTCTTAAAATCAATTAACAAGTGTGTATAATTGTTTATTGTTAGAACTTATGATCAATTTGCTGGTTATTTAAGAATATGTACTAAAAAAAAAATATTGTGATAAAATATTATAAAAACTAATTCTATGTATTGTGACTCGTAAGATACAGTGATGTAGAGATCTGTAGATCTAAAGCTGTGCAAACAAAAAGTACTAAACATACTCTCTATACTAAAAATTTACAATTAAACGCTTCATCATGAATGAAACATATTTGTTTTGATCTCTTGGGAAATTTAAGTAAATAGAGCTACCATTAAGGAAGTGCATTCAGCAAAACATTTGTAAAACAATCAAACTTGAATGTGTTCAGGTCTTTCAGGATAGACAGCAAACAGTTAACATTTTGCAACTGGAAAACCTTTCTATACCTGAAATTCATGAGATATATAACCATGTAAGCATCTACATGAACCTGTAGTCTGATCATTCTTCGATTCTTGAATTGCAAGTTCTATTAATATGGATAATCCAAGAATCCAATAATTACTGTTACATTATGGCAATTAATAAATGAAATAAACATATATTCTAATAATTTCACTTACTCACACCCGGTGCAAATACAAGTTCTTAATGCGACATTCATTCCGAATTACTGATATTTATTTCACTGCTATATTATTTGGATGTCCATTGACCACTTATACAGCTAAGATAAATTGATTAGGTGATTGAAAATGCTACTGACAGCAAAATAACCTTTTGTGTTACTCTCTTTTCTTATTTGTAATACAGCAGAACCTGAGAATCAGGGTTCTTATGTTTATATTTTCCCCATCACATGCCACATACTGTAACATGTTCATATTGATTTTATTTCCTTTTTGGAAGATGTAATTTAACCTTGAATTTGACAGTGGATGAATGATGCACATTGTTGCTGAATAGTGTGCTTAAGTTGAATTATAATCTATTTGTTCTACCATTTGTTATTGACTCTCTCTTTTTGGTCGTCCCTGCCTGTGATGTCATTGCTGACAAGTTGAGGCAACATAAGAACCGCAAGCTCATGATAAAATATTAAAATGCTAGAATTACTTTTCCTAATACGTGTTTTTCAGATGAGATATTTGTAAGTTAAAAAGATTTAAGAAATTTGATCAACAAATCTTATTGTTTTAAAGAAAATGCGAGGAGATGACTTTGACTGACATGCAACTGGGTAGTTTTTAATGTCACTTTGATATTAAAAAGAAAATTATTATCTTAATATGACTCGATTATATTTAAAAATTTTAATACTATTTTCCTTACCGGTTTCAGTAAAGAGAGCGATTTATTGTGGCCTCAAACTTAAAAATATTGAGAAAAGTATCTCGTATCGAATAATAATAAAATATAATAAAAGTTAATTGATTTTATATAATTGTTATAATTCACAAGTTCAACACTCATAAAATTTTTATACATTTTATCATTTGATGTGCCTTCAAGTCTCACCGAGTTTGACATATGGTATTAATAGGTCAATTGACATTTGCTCATAAATGAATTAATTAATATTTTTTTTTTCAGTTTCAATCTAATACCGGGATTTGAACATGAGTATCATAATTCAGTTCGTTTGAAAATAAAACTGCTATATCATATTAAAATTTATGAGTTTATACTTATATAAGCTTATAATTAGGTAAATATTAGAATTCACATGCTCAAACTAATTAATTTTTATTAGATCCAATATCTATTCAGGTCTTTTATATATCTTGTTACTATTGATTTGGGATATTTTTCTCAACAGAGGAACAAGTATTGTTTGAGCACGAAGCCATCATTGAACAGGTACAAACAATATATTGCTGCTATTCTCAATACTGCTTCTGATACTCGCAAATGGATAACTTTTCAAAAAGAGTATGTGAGATTTCTTTGTCTGATTAACAATGGCACAAATGATTCACGTGTGTAAATATGATATTTTTGTTCAATCGTTTTTGGTAGGATGAAATCACCTTCTTGAATTTGTTTATTCGGGTCTTACCCGAATTTAACTTGCCGTCGTCTGCTCATTGTTCGTAAGATGCTGTATACTATTTTCATTTGTTCAAATTATGAATTATAATAAGAGAAGTAGCAACTAAAATTATCAAACTAAAAGATCAGTCATAAGATAATATCATATCGGTCATCTGACCTCATTGATCATATCTCAGCATCTTTTACTTGTAAATCTCTATATATGTTCTCACACCCAAATTAATTAATAAATTTTTTTTCTTAAGAGTAGTTAGTTGCAGGCAGGTCCTTCCTATTTAATGAAAATCTGCTATGATTAGAAAGAGTTGAACCTAGTTAGTCTCGTCGGCAGAATGAAAGTCAACCGAGTTTTCTTGCAATTGCTTTAAGCTTTTATAGTCCTGATTAGGTGACCCACGAGAATTGCTTTACACAAGTTACTCTTGGAACAGGTAATAACGGTCCCCACTTTCCAAGAAGTGAGAGTGTGAGACAAGCTTAACCTGCACTCTACTGTCACCTTCCCTAGCAAATAATTTAATCTTGAGCACAGGATCACTTTTTATGCTACCAATTACTCTTAAAATTGGGAAAATCACATAAAAATCTAAAATTTAGCCTCAATTTTATTACTTTTATCAATTATAATATGGGATTTAGGGTGATAATTAATTTCTCTTATTAACACTATCCCCAGTAATTTTGATACTCAATGTACCACATGGGACTAGCATATTGCCAAAATGGGGCCAAACCATAGACAACTACCAATACCATTGATGCTATTACATCAAAATTGAGGTTATAATTGACGAAAATGAAAAGTGGGGATAAAAATTTGACATAAGCAAGAAAAATAAAACATGTAAAAATACATCTGAGAAATTCATCCCATTTCCCAGGCATGAGATCTTCAGTAAGATAGCTGCATAGAGACAGAGAGACACGTACGTGTCCGTTGAGGCCAATGAGGTAGATTGCTTGAGAAGTCCGGCTTTAGAAGGATTGGTTAGAAACCCATTTAAGCAAGCAAAATCAGTTGTTTAGCTGAACCATGAATTTTGAAAAACAAAAAGCAATATCACCTGACATCACACATCCCCTTTTGTTCAAACTATGCATGGTCCACCCGACAAGGAACCTTGGTTGAAGGATCAAACTCTAATGTTTTATATGTGTATTAACCGTTTACTAACTAATGTGAGGTAGGAAAAATAAGATTTTACATCTCCTTAGTAAACAAGAACAGAGGAGATTTGTTTTATCAGAAAATGGTCTCTCTGGCTGGTGGCAATTGATGTTGACACTGAATTAAGTTGACAAATTAAATAATTGTTTTAGGTTTGAAAGGAGCTACGCTAGCTTGCTTGTGAAGCGTAATTCTTCGACATAGTTTAAGCCAATCACAAAAGTTCAGATGGCCGCCATCATTTGGCTAAAGTATGACATTTTGATATGCTAAATAGAGCTCATTTTATCTAATGCAACTAGTGCACTGAAACTATGGGAAAAGAGATAAGATAATAGATATGAGAGTTATATTTATTCTGAATTTATATTTTCAAAATTACTAAAATTAGAATTCAATGTTTAAGGGAGAAAAAATTTGATAACTAAATTACTAGTGATTATGGTCTAATAGTTTTATTGACAGGGATGAATTTAAAAAATTAATTTTGGATAACTTATAAAATTTTTCTATATAAAAACGGGGCTCAGATGGATTAAATAGAAAAATTTCTATAAATTGACAG
Organism: Aleurites moluccanus; assembly: GCA_948193065.1. NCBI lineage: Eukaryota > Viridiplantae > Streptophyta > Magnoliopsida > Malpighiales > Euphorbiaceae > Aleurites > Aleurites moluccanus. The sequence continues at coordinate 56,969 of CANXYC012611730.1, forward strand.
AGTTTTTTTTGTTGGACTTAGTCATCACATGTTTGTTAATAAATATTATTAACAATACAAATTTGTGATTTATATACTTGCTACATAAAGGAAAAAAAAAATACTTTATTCCTTGAAATTTTGATAATTGTTAATCAAACAAATACTTTGTAATTTTTCTTTTTGAGAGGAAATTCAGTGATTTTAATATAATGTTATTTATATTTTAAAAGTAGACTAGTTGGTCTTAAGTTAAAGAATAGAAAGAGATGGAGAGAGACTAATTAAATTATTGATGCTTCATTCAGACGGCCAAGATTAAAGTTTGAAAATAAATAATGGCTTGTGCAACTGGGTAACCACTTGCTTTCAGTACAGTAGAAAATAATCAAAATAAGAAGATTCCATGCACAATAGAAATATTTTTTGAAGTACGAGGACAACGCCATCAGAAAAATGAATTGCCAAAGCATGTGTAGAATGTCTTGCAGGTTACAAAAAGATAAAATTGGTGTAGATTTGGATGCGTTTGCTGCAACAACCTCCCCTCTAACTGCACTACTTACCTTCTAGGTCCAATAGGTCACATCTTCCACTGTCTCTTTCCTACGAATTATCTATCTCCTACATCTGGAGTTTTGTTTGATCTTTTTATTTATTTTTAAAAATGTTTGCTAGATCACATTTTTAGTCTAAATTCATTAGACCCATAACAAAAAAAAAAGAAAAAAAAGAAAAAAGCCTAATATGTTTAAGCAATTAGTGCCAGCAAATTGGTCCTATAACTATTGTGAAGATTGAGATTGAGCCCTAATCCTGGGGTTTTAATTTATTATTTCTAGTCCTTGTGCGTATGAAGGTTAACGAACAGGTTAAAGAGTTGAATCCTTGATTATTTTAAGGAGGGTTTTTACCATAGTTATCTTTTAGTAATTCTTTTTATTTGAAGATTCAAATCTTCTGGAAATTTCAAATTCTTACTATTCAACTATTTTTATAAACAATTAATGAATCAAATTAGAAATCCCGAGTCACTCGATACTCATATAAGTTATTGATTGGCTAGTGTATGTGAAACATTAATTATAATATTACTAGTTGTTTATGAAATTAAATTGGTCATATCTTATGCAATTTTAGATGATATATTGACATACTACTTTTCCCTCCTAAAAAGATTGATGACCGCTAAATTTACTAATTAAACTAATTAACTTCAGTTGAGTTAGTCCATTGGATGGATTCAATTTTTAAAGAATTCAATTCAATTTGGTTTTATTTATCTTTATTACTAGTTAGTTTTTGTTTTATTTTTTTATTTTTATAAATTTCGGTTTCTTGAAAATTTTGAATATTTCAATTTTATAAAAATTCAAATGGAGCAAATAATGATAAAATATGAGATCATAAATGATACGCCTTCCCATACAATTGTAAGTACGCAGTAGCTAGTGCATATATACCAAGTTATCCATTATTTGTAGTTTTCTTATTCTGACCATATTTATAAACAATGGGGATATTTCCTGGTATATATATATATATATAATTAAGGAATTTAGTGAATTAATTTTAAATCAACCGAAATTTGACTATATTAAAAATTAAGTTTAAATGGATCAAAAATATTTTTTTATGTAAAAAATTAAATTTGATTGGATTATTTTTAAAATTATTGTATAAATTAATAATTTTTTTTTTAAATTAAAGTGGTCAAAATTCAATTGGGTCACCCCTACCTCTATCCCTATATCTATCTATCTATCTATATATATATAAGTTAAAACTATATTCCAAAAAATAATATGAATCCAGAATATCTTGTGAAATACAATATATATAATAAAATTAAATACGTAAGTCATTTGAAGCCATGCAAATGGTGACGAAATATATCACCTCTTGCGTGCATGGAATACCTTCCTTTGACTAACAGCGACCTACCGCGTTTTACTTTAATCTTATAACTAATTGCCAATTTTAGCCTTCATTATTAGAAATATGTATAGTCATTGTCTCTTGCAATATCTTTTTAACCAGTGGATTCCCGAGCGTTAGTGCGATTATAAAATTGTATAAAATTATTAATTATCTATATTTAAATTATTATTTTAAAATAAAATATTATATTAAGTAGTCTTTAAATATTATATAATAAAAAAAAATCAAAATAACAAAAGTATATATATATATATATATATATATATATATATATATATATATATATATATATATATATATATATATATATTGTTATTTATTATAAGATATATATTTTTCATCTCTTATGTTTTCCTCATATTTATGTAATTCATCAAATTTAATAAATGGCAACAATTTATACATTATTTCTATTTGTTTTAAGCTTATAATATACATATGACTAATTCACACCATTTTTTAGGAGTGACTTGTTAAAGTAATTTTTAGTATTAATTTCGTTCCACAATAAATATTTTTATTTTATTTTTGATATGTTTTAATTTAATTATTCTATTTTTTAATAGATATTATATTTTATCTTTTTATTACAATAATATTTTCATTAAAAATATATTAAAAATAAAAATAATAATTAAAAAATATAAAATATGAAAAAATTATGAAGATAAAGAGAAATTAAAATAATAAATGAATTAAAAAAATTAAAATAGATAATAATTTTTTTTTTAATAATTATACATTTTATAAGTATAATATTTATTGTTAGACGAAACAGTATTATAAAATAAATGCTCAATTATCAGTTAATTAATAATTTAATAATGTCTCACTTATAATATCAAATATCTAAATGTCCAACTTGCTATTATTTAACACTTCAATTTTTCTTTCATAGCTACAGATTGTAAATTTGATTTTAAAAACTAAAATCTTAAAATATGAGACAATAATTGATTGAATTGAAAAATTGATTAATTTTAGGAGGAGGGAAAAAAGGGATTTTGGATAAGATTTTTGTGATTTCACCTCTCCGGACCAGATGGAGGGGAAGTTTCCACAATCTTAGTCAACCAAACAAAAAAGCATTAAATATAATTTCTTAATTTGAATGATCAAGGACACGAAACATACTTATCTGTATATAAATAGGAAGCAAGATATAGTTTTGTTCGTTGCAGACGGAAGTGGAAAATTAACCAAATTAAAGCAAACACATAAAAAGATATCATGGGGAGGTCTCCTTGTTGTGATGAGAATGGCCTCAAGAAAGGACCTTGGACTCCTGAAGAAGATCAAAAACTTGTTGACTATATCCAAAAACATGGCCATGGAAGTTGGCGAGCTCTCCCAAAGCTTGCAGGTTTCAAAACATAACATATATATGATCTCTCTTTTATACTCGCACACTCTAATATATATTTCTTGTTACTAATTTGCTTCAATTGCAGGTCTAAACAGATGTGGCAAAAGCTGTAGGTTAAGGTGGACAAATTACCTGAGGCCTGATATTAAGAGAGGAAAATTTTCTGAAGAAGAAGAGCAAACAATTCTAAATCTCCATTCTATTCTTGGAAACAAGTAATAATTGATCCTTTTTATGTATCTATATAAAGTATTTACTATATATTAACTTTTTTTTTTCAGTAATTGTGTTCTCACTGCAGTTTGAATTCGCAATCTCATAGTTTATAAACGATTTTAGTACTAATTAATGAGCTAAAGCTGATTGATTTTGCTATAACATGTTTAATTAATTTTGTTTCCTTGCTCATTTCAGATGGTCAGCTATTGCCAGTCACCTCCCCGGTCGGACCGATAATGAGATAAAGAATTTTTGGAACACCCATTTGAAGAAGAAGCTGATTCAGATGGGTTTTGATCCAATGACACACCAACCAAGAACTGACCTATTTGCCAGTTTGCCTCATCTAATGGCCCTTTTGAACCTAAAAGACCTAATGGAGCATCATTCATTAGATGAACATACCATTAGATTACAAGCAGAAGCTATCCAATTAGCTAAGCTTCAATATTTACAATATCTCCTGCAATCAGCAGCTTCAATAAACTCTAACTCTTATGCCCAAATAAATAGCAATAATATTACAGATATGGAAATTCAAAATTTGTTGAATTCAATTCCAGGCGCTATAAAAGAAAATAATACCCAGGTAGAGGAGAATTCAATTCCTGCTACCTCATATCCCTTTCAACCACTCCACTATTCAAATCTTTTACCTCAATCATCTGACCCACAAGTCCCTTTCAGCTATCAACCATCTTTGAATAGTGATCAAATGGGCCAATCTGTTACAACATTGACTACAATGATCACCCAAGAAAATAATAATAACCCATCTGAATCTTCTTCATGGGTTCTTCCTTCTCCTTCTGTTCCTCCAACTATGACAGAGAATTCAATAAATAATAATAATAATAACAATCCAGGTGATGCTAGCAGCACTTCTAGTTTTGGTGGAGGAACATCTTCTTCTTCCTATTGGCCTGATTTCTTTTTTGAAGATCATATTATGCATGAGATTTATTAATTCCTAGCCATTAACAGACTTGAAATGCTGGCCGTACCGGCGTTTATAGATGCATATTTCAATTTGTGCAAGGTTTCAAATTTGATTACTTTCCACTCTTTGCAAATTATATATTTACCATTTATAAAAGCACATACATGATATACACTTAATATACGCTTGTGCATATGACGTATATACATATAATGATCATGGAACTAGGTTGAAATTTTTGTTCCATTGATTCAATAAAAGGAGTGTTGTGTTACTGTTAATTTTGTTTATGCTCTTAATTATTTCTCTATTCTAATTTTGTTTTCTTTGATTTGCTGTTTATAGTTTATTATTTTAATTTCTGACGACAAGAGTAAGGTAATGGAGTAGCAAGTAGGAGATAATAAAAAATTTAAAATACAAGGCCCTGCACGTGTGGCCAATTATTTGTTGTTTTGAGCTGATGTACAAAAAACATGAGGTTTTCATTGCCTTCCCCAGATAAAAAAAAAAAAAAATCATCTTTATAATTATAAGAAGATTTCTATTAATTCTTTTTTTAGCATTACATTTTATTATGTTGATTTTTACACTACTCTTTTCTTTTATCATAACAATATTTAAGAGAATGAAAAATAAATAATAATTTAATATTAAAAGTTAATTTGATTAATAAGAGAGAATTTATTTCTTTTCTTATTAATATAAATTCAATCATTAGAACATAAAAGATAATTTTTTTTTATTTAATTATATAAAAAAGTAAATTTAATAATTAAGGAGCGCGAAAATTAGTCCGTATAGTATGTTGCTAAAATAAAAATAGTTTCAATTGATATTTTTAATAATTCATGTCATATACAACAAATCAATAGAACAACCATCTATCATTTTTTTTTTTAATTAACAGATATGGATCTTACATAAATATTAACTTAGGATGCACTATATACTATAAGATATATCCAATAATATCTTTTGATATATAAAAAAAATGATGTATGCTCGATAATTTAATTTCTCTTACTAAAATATTGATTTGCTTTGAAGTAATGAAGGGGATTAAAAAGAAAATTCCAATGCAACTCTAAGTAGGAATTCTAGTCGAGTGATCTGTCAAAATACATGGTATATACAACCTAAGAGTACCCATCTCTAATCTGGCTCAAATGGAGGAAACTCCAGAGGAACCTCCATTTGATGAACACATTATTCGAAGAAAAATCTCTTTGATCACTTGTGCAAACAATTTTCCTTCTATACCGAAGATGACAGATGAAAAGCATTCTTGAATGAGGCTTTGGAAACTATAGAACTGGGCAAACTTCTGGTCTTGCAATTTCATGAACCTGAGAATATTTTGATTAATACTCTTTGTAGTGAATCAAAAAAACTTATGATTTGTGGAGACAAGCTGCTCAAGCAATTTATTAGTAAATCATGGGGTTTCACTCTTCTCAACTCATCATGATATCTTTTTCCTTTTCCATTTCTTATAATTAAAACTATTCAAAAGTCGGGACAATATTTTAACGTAATAATGATTTAACATATAAATATATTAATTATAATATAAATCTATAATTAAAATAATTAATTATTATATTTATCTAATTTAATAGTTTTTTATTAATATATTAATCACATGGGTTAGTTATATATATATATATATAATTTGTTAATTAAATGAATTATCAGGATGAAATAGGAATTAATACATCTAAAAGAACTCTTTTTAGGTTAAAAAAAATTAATCCAACGAATCATGTATGAATTTTTGATTCATTATTAAATATAATTTTTAAATGTTAGGAAAAACAGTTTAGTAGTATTGTTGTTCACAATTATTTAAAAAATTTTAGGATTAAAATATGAAACTAATATTTTTTTTTAATATAATATTTTTATTAGTAACAACTTGAGTAATAATGTCAAACGGACATTTATTTTAATAAACTTACCTATCATATTGTATAGTACTCAACCCATAAAAAATATAAATAAATAACAGTCAAAAGACACCAATAATCACACACAAAATAGGTGAGGTAGATTTGAAAAAACCCTATTCCATCTCTGAGTAAAAAATAAAAATGGAAATTTCAATCTGATTCCTTTTCCATCAAGAAATTGACTGTCATACCTTCAAATGGAACCATAAATACATTAATTTTCCCTTTATAATGAAGCAAATGTCTAACAAATTTCAATCACCCAATGGACTTTATTACTTTGTTTTTCTTTTCAGCAAAAATAAACTATGTATTAATATATGCTTATTATTAATATAATTACCATCAAGTGTTTGATAAAAAAAAAATCATAATGGTTGTCAAAGGAACAAAGAAAAAAACAAAATTAATTGTATATTGTTTAGGTTTCTTCTCCTCTCCATAATTATATATTATATTTATTGTGTATATATATAAAAGGATTGCTAAATTTTCATCACCAAATCCTACCCCATTGTCTGTTTGGATACCTTAGAGTTTCTTAGGTCATTGCATTGGCAATCAAGTTATAAAAAAGTTTTACATATAATTATATGCACATGTTATAGACTATATATTTATATATATTGTTACTGGTAAATAATTAGATCCCATCAATATATATAACTACATATCATAGAATATATAGTTGGTGGCAACTAAATGGAAATGATGGCTCCCAGTTGCTACATCAAGAAAATGATGTTTTGTTTTGTGCAAAGATTTTATGATCATGCATTATTTCTTCTTATTTTTAAATATTTTTTTTATAGATACGATGATAGGTATTTGGATCCTTAATTTGAATATCCAAAATACATTAATAATTTAAAAATATTATATCGCAATATTTTTTTAAGTTAATAATATTTTATTCTCCCAAACATAATGTTTTATAACTAAATTGAATTTTAGTTAGAATCAAATTTACTTAAAAGAGTTTGTGATTAATTTTTTTCTTAACAAATTAAAGTATATTGTTTGATCGAATTTCCTTTTTTTTTTTTTTATTGCAGTGATGAGAGTTTCAAATTCGGCCCATGTAACTTTCTTATGAATTCAGACTTATTATTGAGATTTACATAAAAAAGATAAATAAATATAGAATATAGAGTAGTATTAATTACTTTGTTAGTTTAATGACATTTTCAAAGCCAAGTTATCTATCTAACACAAATAATGCTTTTAATAAAGTATTAGCTACACCCTTAGACCATTTCAAATTCAAGTGAATGTTTGAATACTAATAACAATCATCAATTACAAATATCATTAAGAATAATTTTATAATTGTATGCCATAAATAATTGGGACACTTTCAATCTTATAATTATAATAATTCCGTCTACATGTCGACTTGGGACACAGCCATAATAATATTATTAATGTCAACTTAAATTATCAATTTGTATCTTGTAATTCTAATCGTGTCGTGTTATAATATTAATTTAATATTAAAATATAAATTTTAATTTGACTTATTTATTGATTGTATTAAAATTTTTAATTTTAATATGAACATATTTATTATATATGTCTTATATATAACCTATTTAAATATATAAATCAAAATTAATTTTATTAAAAATATGACATATAAATATTTATTTTATTATAAATTTTAATATATTAATATGATTAATTTTAATATATAATTAACTTATATCAAAATCAGTGGGATTCGATGAATTTTAATTCTAAAAATAAAGTATTAATTAAAAAAAGATTTTTAAACCATATAAACTAAACCTAATTAATTTAAAAAATTTCTTATAAATATATATTTATATGTTATTTATGTAAATTAATTATTGTAAGTATATTTTTAAAAATAAAAAATTTTACAATATCAATTAAATGACTTTTAAAAAATTTGAATATATCATATATTGTATTTTTTATATATAAATATATTATTAAATGAATTATAATGTGTTACGAGTAAAACATGTTAATTTATTTATATTTTAATTTTTTAACTTGTCATAAATCCATTTATGATCCAAATTTATTTATACTCAATTTAAATTCATTTATCATGTGTAGTGTTTTTCTGATTACATAAATTCAAGTTTAATTAAAGAAAATACAAAATATACAAAAACAATTAATCATCGACTGGTGTTGTAGTCGGTGATAAACAAAAGTCACAGCTTTAAGACCAGAGTGTAAAATCAGGGCCCATACTAATGACAATAACAAAACTGCACTCGCAAGCGTAATCCAATTATAGTGCATCTCTCAATTAGGGAAATGACCCAGGTTAAAGTCTCCCATCCCAGTGCTCAATAATCAAAATTGCACCAGACATTGACACTCTTTAGCTAGTCCATTGCAGAAAGGAAATTGGACCGCAAGTTCAGGCTCATCCCCATTTCTTGCACTGATATGGACTATACCAAAGTTGGCTTGATATAATTGTAATTGCCACGAAAAGCATTAAAATTTGAAAAATCCTTTTCAGATGTGCTTTGATGAACTATAGTTTCTAAAGACCACTTCCTTTTCTATTTCCCCTTTTCTTATCCATCTTTTATTGAAATAATGTAACCATCTTATCAATTAGAGGGGGAATGTTTGGGACAAATCAAACATCCTAGCACAAAATAAATGACAGCTTTTTCTTAGAAAGCAAGTGATAGCTACAACAGTAAAATTTACCCTAAGAAAAGTTATTTTGGTTGTACCAAGAAAATAATCAGAAAAACTTTTATTTCCTAGAGAAGAAGAAAACAATTGGTCAGGCTTCAACGAGAGCAAGTATCAAGAGAAAACATTTTAACAAAACCATTCCAAACAAATTACATGACAGCGACATCAGCTGGTATCTCCATTTGGAAACAGAAGCTTATTTCTAAGTCACTCTGTTCCTCGTAAGCCTCATCCCCAACATCAGGGAGATATCCAGCTAGCTTCATTTGCTGTGTAAGCATTTCCAATAACAAATAGATCTCCTTCCTCTCATGATGTCTTTTATCTTTCACCATGAAAACATGCACATGACCCAGAATTTCAATCCAGCTGCAACCAGGCTGTTTAACGACTCCGCGATGCCTCATCAGTTTTCTTACTCGTACAGCATCCTTCCATCTGCCAAGCTCAGCATACATATTTGAGAGAAGAACATAAGGTCCAGAGTTTGTACGGTCAATTTCAAAGAGCTTCTCTGCAACATACTCCCCTAAGGTAATGTTGTGATGAACTTTACAAGCACCAAGCAAAGACCCCCAGACAACGGCATCAGGGGGCATAGGCATTGTCTCTATTAAACTTTTAGCTTCATCAAGGCAACCAGCTCGACCGAGCAAATCAACCATGCATGTATAATGGTCCTTGCACGGTACTAAATCATATTCCTCAGTCATTGAGGAAAAGTAATGTCGGCCTTCTTCCACAAGCCCTGCATGGCTACAAGCACAAAGAGCACCAATCATAGTAACATGGTCTGGTTTCTCTCCAGATGCCAACATTTTCGTAAATAATTCAAGGGCCTCCATTCCACAACCATTTTGTGCATAACCTACTATCATGGCATTCCATGAGACATAATCCCTTTCCACCATGTTTTCAAAAACCCGACAGGCTTCTTCAACTGATCCACATTTCATGTACATGTCTATGAGAGCATTCCCCACAAAAACATCAGAGTCTTCACCAGCTTGAAACCGAAACCCATGCTTCAAAACGTGAGTGTGTGCCTGTCTGCCAAGTTGCAGATCAGCAAGATTTGCACAGGCATTCAATAGGTTCCCAAAAGTGTAGTGGGTTGGGCAGATGGCTTCCCTCTTTAGCATGCGGAAGAGTCCAAGTGCCTCTTCATTCTCCCCATTCTGTGTATATCCTGCAATAAGGGCATTCCAAGAGACTACATTTCTCTCCATCATCTTTGTAAACACTAATCTCGCAGCTTTAATGCTTGCTACCTTGGCATAACCACTCACCATGGAGGTTTCAGACACGACATTCCTCAATGGCATCCTATCAAAAACACATCTAGCTTCATTAATTCTACCACATTTTGCATACATATCAACTAATGCATTACCTAAAATAAGATCATCTCTAAATTTATCATATTTCACCACACAGGCATGAATTTCTAGACCTTGTTTAATTGCAGCCAAGCTTGCACAAGCACTGACCACACTGGCCAGTGTAACCTCATCTGGTTCAAACCCACTCTCCATCATCCTCACAAAAACTTTTAAAGCTTCCCTTGGTGGACCATTTTGTTCATAAGACGTAATCAAGCTATTCCAAGAAACAACATTTCTCTCCTTCATCCCATCAAAAACCCTTTGAGCACAATCCACAACCCCGCATTTAGAATATATGTCAATAAGAGCAGAGCCCATATAAACATCCCATGAGAACTGAGATTTCAACATCAAACCATGAATTTGGGTACCCATTTTCAGGTCCTTTAACCCCGCACAGGCACTAAGACCACTACCAAATGAATACTCATTAAGCACAAAACCCTTCCTATGCATCCTAACAAAACAATCTAAAGCTTCTTCAAACCGATCATGCTGTGAAAAGCCAGCAATGATTGAATTCCACGAGCACTGATCAGGCTGAGGCATGGACGCAAACAACCGTGCCCCCTCATCAAGAAAACCAGACTTCATCAATATGCTCACAAAGGAGTTCCAGGTAAACGTGTTTCTCTCAGGCATTTTATCAAACACCTTGCGCGCATCATCCAAACAACCGCACTTGCCGTAAGCATCAATGAGCCTATTCTGTATAAAAACTTCAGAAAAAAACTGGGTTTTGATGATGCGTGCATGTATCCGGCGTGTATCGGTGGCGGACTGAGATTTGACGCATGAATCCAAGAGTTTTGCAAAGGGTGAAGAGTCGAGGAAAGAAAGGTCACCAATGATTTTTTTAACTTTAACGAAACCATGTCTAGTCATTCATTATCGTTGTAAAAGAAAAGGGTTTTGGGTTTTAAATTCAGGCTCCAAGTTTTGGTCTTTTACGGTAACTGATTTCAGAAAAAATCAGACGCCGTGTATTTGAATGCCACAAATGCTAATAGCCCTTTGATTTTAGAAGTTCCAATCTGAGACTCTGATCCTCGTAAAAATAACATAAAACCGGCTATACAATTTACCGGTTACTTTCTTGCCTGTCTGCAGAAAACTAATAAACGGAGAAAGACTATCGATTCCAGCCAATCATCGATCATTGGATACCGGTGACTCGCCGCCATACAGGTACTACTTAAACTCTGCCTTTGCTGGAAAATTGCTCAAAATAAAAACCCAAAACCAATCCTACCACCATTGTTCCCAATTAGTTGCCACTGATTCTGGGTTTGGTAAATCAATGGGAGTGGTAAGGAAACAGTCACTCTGTTTCTTATGACAGCATTATTTTAACTATTTTGACAAATTCTGCTAATTTTTAGAATTCAGATATATTTTCAGGGTTGGAGTCTATTCGGGATTTGGTTATCCATTCCTCAAGTGGCACAGGTGAGTTGTGACTTATGAGAGATGTCTATAACGTCTTGAACCATCTCATTTTTAGTCTTTCTTCGTTGGGTCATATAAATAATGATGGTGAAGAGGTTTCACTGAGGAGAAGACAGAAGGACAAGATAGACTCGCAGCTCGAAATTCAGTTTATTGTTCAGCCCTCAGGGCATGCAATTCAGTTTGCTTAGATGCATTAACTTGTAATAAAGTTGCGGTTCAGACCCATGATGGAAGGCCAGAGTCAGAGGTGAGGACCTCCAGCTTATTCTTTTTTCTTTTTTTTTTCTTTTTTTTTTTTGAGGTGATTGAAAGTTTTTATTTTGATTTAGTCATCATATATATAGTTTCCGGAATCTGGATCCTTCCTTAACTTGGAAAGTCCAGATATTCTAGGCGAGTCCACCATTGCATCTGGTATGTTCAAAACTAGCTGTCTGCATTATATGAACATTCTTCTGTGTAGTATTTTTGCTTTTGTGCCGAGTCTGTATTGATTTTATAGCATTCTACCGGAAAACTCCAGCCAAAACCCAAAGTTCAAACTGGCAAATAGAAACCTAGTGTTAGCATCCTTCCCCATATACAGTTGAGTCTGCTGCGCTTCTGGAAAATCCTCAGTTTGTTCCTTTTGAAACTGTTTACATCAGTAAGGGTTCAATATTCCTAACTTCCCATCAGATTTTTTTATTATTCTTGATTATTCTCCCACGAGTTTTGGCAATTTTATTTCCCTGGATCCTACTATGTCTGAGTCCCCAGTGAATGAAGAACAGATAAACCTAACAGGAACTTCTCACTCCAGCAATGGAAATATTTTGCACCAAAAAAAAAAATGTACAGTGCCTGCGAAGGAGGAAACTTTGTTCAAAATTAATAAAATGCTTCATTAAGCTGTGGTGATCTGGTTCTAACTTGTTTGTGATTTCTACAGAGTTTTAAGAGTAAAAAAAGAGTCTTCTCCTGGATCAAATCCTTCTCAGAAGTCTAAACACTCTTCTTTAGCCATTGAGATGAATAGAAGTGGCAAATCATCAAGGCAGATGAGAGAAAGGACTGCTGCTCTGCAACTTGTTGATGAGGATGATGCTCATGATACTGGTGCCTTCCCTTCTGAACCTCCTAGTAATTCTATTGCAGCTGGAGAAGATGATGGTTATGATTATAGAGTGGATGAAGATAGAGAGGAAAATACATCTCCCAAGAAAAGAGCTTCAAAAAAAAGTCAAAGAAACCTGTGGCTGAGAAGTCAAAACCAGTTAGAAGATGAAAATGAGACAATGATGCCAGAACAGTCAACTCAACAACCGTGCAAGAAGTTTTCTCATTCAACTCATTGGAAAAACAGATGTAGTTTCAATAGTTATATATGTCAGTTAATTTGAAAGATTATGATTTCTAATCTGTACATTACTTAGTTTCATTCTTTTATGCAGTGAAAGATTTACTTAGTATACCAGAGGATGAAATTGATTTTCAGAAGCTGCCTTTCAAAGATATTACTTTGCTTGCACGGTATATAAGGAGAGTTTCGCTGTATGTAGTCTGTTTCCTAGCTTTTATAATCACATTTTTGTTGAAGTCACCATGGTTTGGTTCATCAATAGCATTTCAATATCGTAAGTCATTTCATATAATTTGCTGATTACAATCTTCGTTTGCAGGTAAAAGAGGCAAGAGCATCAAAGGATGCCTTGGGCAATCAAAGGTATGAAATTAATTACAAGATCTCAAATATCTGACTTTGATGTTCTTGAGCAACCTTTTCTGTCATCTTGTATTCCTTGCCTGTGAAAATCAACATACATGTATCTACAGCATTCTAGATATAAGTGAAAGCCACAGTTTCTTGGTTTTATAAGCAATTTAATTGACATGTTATTTCTGATATATGTCCTCTTATCAATTGCTTCCAGATAGCTATTGGCTCTGGAGGAAGGCCATTTAAAGCTTTCAGATCCAAACCCAGATTTATGTTTTGCTACTTTGTCTATCTGATTATTAGCTACCTGTTTGGGCTAAATATTTTGTTTGATTGGGGAAATCTGGTAAAATGAAATTTTGTTTCTTTCACACAATTCAGATGGTATTGAGCTTTAAACAGCGGGCCACCAGCATAGTGTGCTTGTTGTTTTTACCAAAAAAATAACCAAAGGAGAAAACTGTGCTATAGCATGTCTTACTGCAATTGCTGGGTCACTGGGAATGTATGCATTATTGAGATAGTATCTATTGTTATCAATTCAGGCATGAACTTACTATTAATATGTGATGAAAACTAGATTAAAAAGATGGTCTTCCTAATAAATGATTAAGCATACTTCTTCTTTTTTTTTTTTTTCTTTACTTCAGGGGAAAAAATGAGGACAATAATGCAGCAATCCTCTGGTCCAATTGTTGGTTGACATCTGTGGATTAGGTTAAAAATAAAGGAAAGGAAAGGACAAAAGAAATAATATATTGCCTTTTGCTTTTAGATTTTTTCCCATGGATTGCTCATATTTTAATTGAGCTTATATAAATGGAAAATATGCCTGTTTTCCACATGATTGTGTTTGTGGATGGGCAGCATACTGGTTAGGCTGGTTCCTACAAAAATTTTCACGCTACAAAACTCAACTATTTTAATTCTTATCGAAGTTGATCTGTGGGATTTGAAGAACTCAAAATTTCAGATCATTCTTTTATCTCTAAAATGTAAGCAATTGCTGTTGGTGCTTCTATCACAAGTTAGAATAAAACAGGTTGCACTTGCTTGCTTGTGAATGGTACTTATTTGCTGTCATTCCTGTGGTATATGTGTCTAATGGATTTGTACTCTTGGTTCCATGCAGGACCTCTAATTCTTTCCATGTGGAAGGTTCCCACAATGAAGAGGATGCTATTCTTTCAGAGCAAGATGGAGGCTATACTGATGATCAATCAAACTCCTTATTCAACTACAATATTTCATGGACAAAACACCTGCTGCAAGATGATAAAAACAAGACATAAAATTATTTATGATGTATATGTAGCTCTAACTCTGCATTTATTAAGATATTTCTAGTTTATACTAGCTATGATACCTAAAGATATCACTCAAACGATGTAAATAGATTTAACTTTTTCAGATTTTCGTACTTAAAGTTTTAGTTAAGCTGTAGTTTATGTTGGTTGGATGATGTCTCTAGCATTAGCCTATATATATTGGAAGTTGTGTTTCGTACTGTGATATATTTAATTGTAATAAAATGCTTTATCCATTAACTCCCATAAGTCAGTCTAAAATGCTTTATCCATTCTATATCTCTGGATTAAGCCCATTTAAGGGTCAAAGTGTTCCTGATCTATGCTGTGCATATTTTGCCTCTTCGTGTAATCCAATGCATTACTGGCATGTTCTATTGCTTGTCTAAGATTTTAACTGATATATGCATCAAACATATATGGTTTAGGGAATTAGACAATTTGGGACTGATTTATACTCCCTGGACGAACACGTAATCAAAGAGCATTAACATCCATTAAGGCTTTCTGGAGCTCTGAACAACTGTGCTAAAGGTGAAACAATTGCTCACTATCCTCCACTCCTCGCTAATTTATGTTCAAAGTTTAGATCAACATGATTACTCTTTTCAAAGATGAACAAAGTTGGGCTTTAGTTTGGATAAGCTTATAGCTAGTTTGTTGCATCACATTTTCCTGCAGTAGTCGAGGGTTTCAGTGAAGTGAAAAGTGGACATGGAGTTCTGGGTTGGGATATTCATTTAGAGAGGTTTTTCTGGTATTTTCAACAAAGGTGGTTGTATTGACAGGCAATGGGCCTCATGTCATATTTTCTAGTCTAAAACTAATGCTTCTAATTCCATTGTTGTGGCTTGATGTTAGAATTAGATTCCATGAAAGTACGTCCTTTTCTGTAATGCAGTAATGTTTCTATTCGGCTAAAGGACATCTACTATGTGAATCTGTAGCATCACTAGCATATCCACATGTACAGCAGAAGATGGGAACACAAGGAGAAATAGTTGAAGTTCAGGAAGGTGATCCTCTAAATTCTGACCTAGATATATATTTTTCATATAAAACTGAATTTTAATTATTAGATGACAGTTGATACTTTTGCCTTGTGTGTTCTTTTTCCCATCAATTTTAATTATTACAGATTTACAAAAAAATTTATAAAAAGAACATTTTCATTATTTGACATTTAAGTCAATATATGATTGAAAACTAAATGAGATAAATGCTAGCCAAAAAGATTCTATCAGAAGTCTAATAGAACATGACATATGGGTTGTAATTATCAGACAATAAATTATAATGGTACTTTGGTTTCCTTCTTTGAGAACAATTTAATTATTTATTTTCTCTCATTGAGTGTATTTTCTTTGAGAATTGAGGTGCTGTTCAGGTACTGTAACTAGATTTCTATGTAAATCTAAAAATAGCAACTAACCTATCGCAATCCTGAATTTTGTGGGTTATCTAGTGTGCAAAATATCCATATTGGGGTCATATCCCTTATCTTCAGGATTGTCCATGCAGGAACTGATCCAAACCCTTTATTAGATCTTCTGTCTACGTATCATTGAATAATTGCATAAAAATAATAAATAGACTGTATATTTGAAATTAATTAAGATGTTGAATTTCATTTCCTTTCCTACCCGTACCCACCTGTGAAGTTGTTTGTTGAACCCATTGCTAATGAAAATGAGGTTTGTTGGTTGCAATTGAAGTTTTTTTTTTTTTTTTTCAAACATTACAACTTCAGTTTGTCTCAACTTCAGTTTTCTCACTAAATCGAAGTGATTAATCAAATTAAATTAATACGATTATAATATTTAAATTTGAAGATTTTTATCCTTTAGCTCAATTTTAAACATATACAGCTAAAAATTATTATATCTGAATAATAATAATAATAATAAATTATGGTTGTGGCACGAATGGTTCACATGTATTTTGTGACTAAAAACAAAATGGTATCCACCTGCTGCCTTTCAGTTGTAGCTCTGTAGTCTATGTAACGCAAGTCAATGGACCTTATGCAACAGAAACAAGCAGTGGCAGTGAGAGGGCTCTCTTCCGTAGAAAGTTCCCTCACGGCACACTCATTATATCTCTATCCACACTGCATACTAACCCACACTGGATACTAACTTCCGTTGAAAGTAGATCATGACGAATGTGACGATTCATTCGGTTCAATGCCTTTTGAAGGCCCTCCTCTTCATTTCGATCAATTATTTTATTTTTGAGAACAACATTTGTACAATTGGAATTAATGATTTTATTCACCTACTGAAAATAATCTTTTATGATTGGTCATAATTATTAGGAATTTTTTTTTTAAGTATATTATGGTATTAAACTAGAAATGTATATTTATAAATATTATTGAGTTTTTATGAGCTGAATATAATTTCATTAAAATATTCTTGAGTTATTTATAAATAAATAAAAATCTCGATTTCAAGCCTATTATTAATATAAAAAATATTAATATCATATAGTAAATGCTACAAAGAATTAAATTAATACGGTACCTTAATATGTGACAACCAAATAAAAAATTACACATAATATAATTATAATATATAAAATTTGATTCGTATATTATTTTATTGATAAAAAGAAAACAGAAAAATAATTTGTTTACCATATGTTTGGAAAGAAGAAAAAACAAGGGATGAAACAGAATAGGAGAGGAACATAAAAGAAATTTTCTTCCCTTTTCTTGTTTGGAAAAGGGAAAAAAAATAAGTGAAGAAAATGATATATGGATATCACAATTTATTTTCCCTTCAAATTGGAGATTTGGAGAAAAGATAGGTGTGAAAAATTTTGAAATTATAATTGTAACACTATAAATATTTATTTTATTTCAGTTTTTTAAATGAGTGCGTTAAAAATAATAATTCATATATGATTAAATAAATAAATTTAAAAAAAAAAACTAAATCAGTAAAAAATAAAAATTTTGATCTATCATTTATAATAATAGTAATTATAGTTAAATATAAATATATAATTTCATTAAAATCTTAATTATTTTTTAATTAAAAACACTCATTAAAAAATCAATTTTATTTATTTCCATTTCATTTTTCCTCTCTAGTGTCCAAACAAAGAGATGAAAAGTAATTCTCAATATCTTTCCTCCTTATTTTCCATTCTATATTTTCTTTCATCTCACAAAAGCTTTCCAAAGATAGGCTTAAAATTATAAGAAACAAATTAGAGATACATGATTTCATATGTTGTTTTAGAAAACGATTTCTTTTTCAATTTATTTGTCATGTTAAAAATCAAGAAAATCAATGTATTTTTTGTTTAATAATATTAGAATCATCTCTAAAATTAGGATAAATTTCACCCATCATCTTTAAATTTCAATTTGTAATTTAAAAATTCATATACTTTAATTAGAATAATGATGATATTATTAAAATCATATTTCATTTAATATATTATCGAAATTACTTGTATACCATCTACCATCTACCATGTAATGTATTAATTTAATTTATTTTAATAAAACCATTAGTTCATACAGAATTAGAATTTTATCTCTCCTAAAAAAATCAAGAAGTCAACAAATTTTATGTTTGAGATTGTGATTACAAAATCAAGAAATGAAAATTAACACAACCAAGATAGAAAAGAAATCATGCCAACGATTCCAATAAGATATTAAAAGAATTTCAACTGGAATGATATTGTTGTTATTCTAATTATAGTGTATGAATTTTTTAGTAAATGAATTCTAAAAATATCTGTTTATATTAATGATAATAAGTTTAAAGAAAGTGGGTAAAATCTGAGATTTTGAGTTTAACAAATCAAATTTATCTAAAAAAATAAAAATAAAAAAGTATGAATTATTTTTTTCAATTTTGTTCTTATCTCTACTAATAAAATGTTCAATAATTTCATTTTTTTATTAATTTAATTCTAACTAAGAGTAGCATTCAAGGTTTTTCAAGTTTAAAGACGATTTTAATATTATTTAATCAAATGTTGATTGATTAAATATAACTACATATTTATTATAACTCTATTGAAAATAATTTAGTTATATGTATTTTTTTTTTATAATCGAGATTATTTAATAGTAATTTTTTTTAATTATTAGGGTTAAAAAATTTCACATTAAAATTAATAAAAAATATCAAGTCTTAATATAATATTTGAGCTTCACCACCTATCGATTTAAACTTTTGGGTTGAATTTAAAATTTTTCATATGGTATCAGAGCTGACTCTATATTACAATTTGTGCTCTTCTGTTAATTATGTGATTGTACATTTAATTTGTCCATATGTTATATTATTTATTCAATCATTGATACACATTATATTGTGTCATGTGCTAACTAAAAATTTAATATGTATTAAAATAGAATGTTAGAAGAGGTGTTAGAATTAAAAGATCTTATATTGAAAAATATTCATTTCGTTCCATAATAAATGTCATAATTTTTTTTTTTTTTTTGTTATGTCTCGAGTTAATCATCTTATTTTTTAATAAAAATTATATTTTATTTTAATATTATAATAATATTCTCATTAAAAAATTTATTAAAAATGTAATATGAAGATGAAATAAATTAAAAATGAAATTAAAATTAATTAAAAGATAGAGAATTAGAAAAATAAAATGATATTAAAATAATTAAAAAATAAAAAAAAAATCTTAATAATTACTTATTTTATAATTAAAGTTTTTATTGTAGAACGAAACACTTTTAATCACTTTTAACAGTGACATATTAATGGAATCTGAGCTTTAAAAAAAAAAAGGAAAGGCCCACTTGAAGAGAAAAGGCCAATTCCAACTTGTCAGCAAAGCCTATCTCTGCCCATCCTTGCTGTCTCCTTCCAATATCTAAGCTTCCAATAAATTGCCAAGTTGATCTTCAATTTTAAGTCCTAAATGCTAAAAATTAAAAATTATACAATCAGATGCATACAGTGCAAGCTATATATAAACTACTAAATCCCAAAGCATGCCCATTCTAAATAAAAAAAACAACATACTTTGGCAATTATTTACATGTCTTTTCACCAATTTTGTCTTTAAAATAGGATAATTATAAATTTTTAAGAAATTCTTTGGAAAGGTTGTATTTTCATATTTTATGATAAAGAAAATGTATTTTGCTTTCATATTTCATAGAATTTAACATAATTAATTAAATTCCTTTTAAATTAAATAAATATCAAATTTGAATCCAATAAGAATCAAATTAATACAAAAATTAATTCCAATATAGAAAAATAAACCTATATTTCAAATTTTATAAAATTTCCATTTTCCACCGTCAAATGGAGAGGATTAGTGAAGGAACTAGAGAGGAGGGTGGGGGGGTGGGATTCTTTTTCTTGCATAAGATAAGAGAAAAAATTATATTGCAAAAAAAAAAAATCTATCTACAAAGTAAAAGTTGTGGCTGCAAATTGCCTATCAATTTTTTTGGTGTCCCCACTCGCATTAAACCAATACTATTCACTCACTCTCTCAATCCCCCACCCAAAGCCAAAGGGAAGGTCCTTTTTGGTTGCAAAATGCAAAATGCTAAAATAGACCAAAGCAAAAAGACTAATTTCAATTCCCAAATCATTTCATTGAAAATGAATTGTCACTCTTTGTTAATTACAATTTTTTGGGCCAAAATATTAAGAAGGAAGATATAGTAATCAAGTGAATAGATAATTGTTAAATCCATCACCAACCCTCCAAAATCAATTGTATTTTCTTGGTTATGGCGTAAATTCTCCTGTCATATCCTAAAATTGAGAACTTTGAGCAGCAGAAGTACAAAAAGATAATATTTTTAATTACAAATATTCCTTTGTTGGCTTCAGAAGAAGAAATAAAAGATAGGTATGTTACGTAACTGATATAGAAAGAGAGAAATTGGTTGGTGTATGTTTTTTTCGGACGGATGTCAGGTGGGTGTAGTATAGTCTGGTTCAGGAGAGATCTGAGAGTTGAAGATAACCCGGCACTTGCAGCTGGTGTGAGAGCTGGTGCTGTTGTTGCAATATTTATATGGGCACCTGAAGAGGAAGGCCATTATTATCCTGGTAGGGTTTCAAGATGGTGGCTTAAGCAGAGTTTGGCTCATTTAGACTCCTCTATGAGAAGCCTTGGCACTACTCTTGTCACCAAGAGATCAACTGATACTGTTTCTACACTTCTTGAGGTTGTCAAATATACTGGTGCTACTCAGCTCTTCTTCAATCACTTGTATGGTTAGTCTATTTATCGTCTTTTTTTTTTTTTTTTTTGTCTGTTACTTATCTTCTTCCTGCATGTTAGTGTCAGAATCTGTTTAATTGTTATTTGTTGCATAGGTTTTTTGGATCATGTGGACTCACCTTCATAATATAATATTTACTTCCTCTGAGTTTTCTATCTTTTCTTTTTGGGTTTTCTTTATTTTGATATTGTCTTTTATCTTTTTTCTGTTTTGAAGTATAGTGCCTTTGAAATAATTAAATATTTGCATGAATTGGACTAATTTGTTTTGATGGACTATTCTGTTCTTATTGCCTGATTGATAATTCAGTCATTGCTTCTATCATGAGATAAATCTTTCTAAGAATTGGCCTCCCTATCATTCTATTTTTCCTATTTTGCACGGCATGTATCTTCTTATTAATTAATTTGAATTAATTAAAAGAAAGAGGAAATTGTCTAATTTAGTTTTGTGAAAGGGAATTTTTTCTTTAATATGAATTCTTGAAATTCCTAATATATAGTTTAGGAAAAGAATAAGACAATCTTGAATTTCAACATTTAGTTGCAATTTTCTGTTTTTCAGATCCCTTATCACTGATTAGGGATCACCAGGCAAAGGAGATTTTGACTGCTCAAGGGATAGCTGTAAGATCCTTTAATGCGGATTTGCTCTATGAACCCTGGGACGTTAATGATGCCCAAGGACGCCCTTTCACTACCTTTGCTGCCTTCTGGGAAAGATGTCTTAGCATGCCTTATGATCCAGAGGCTCCACTTCTCCCACCTAAGAGGATCATTTCAGGTTTGTCTTCTTCTTCTATCATGTTTTTTATTTCTATCTTTTCTTTTCCCTAAGGGAAGAGTCCTCACTGTTTTATGTTTGTTGTGCAAGTCAAAGTGAATACTTTAGAGAATATCAAATATATTAGAACAAGGAGAAGTTGAGGGAGCAAGAATCATATTGATATATTGATACACATGTGCTCTGCAAGAAAGTTCTAATTTTTTATGTTCTGAACAATTGTTTTGATATCCAATCTCCTTTCATACATTGCTTGCATTTTCCAGGTGATATATCTAGATGCCCTTCAGATGCATTGATATTTGAAGATGAATCGGAAAAGGGAAGCAATGCACTGCTTGCTAGGGCATGGTCACCTGGTTGGAGTAATGCTGATAGGGCTTTGACCACATTCATCAATGGACCACTAATTGAGTACTCTAAGAATCGTAGGAAGGCTGACAGTGCTACAACCTCCTTTCTTTCTCCTCATTTACATTTTGGGGAGGTTAGTGTTCGAAAAGTCTTCCATCTAGTTCGCATCAAGCAGGTTCTGTGGGCGAATGAAGGGAACAAAGCTGGTGAGGAGAGCGTAAATTTATTTCTCAAGTCAATTGGTCTTAGGGAATATTCAAGGTACCTGAGTTTTAACCATCCTTACAGTCATGAACGGCCTCTTCTTGGGCACCTTAAATTTTTCCCTTGGGTTGTTGATGAAGGCTATTTTAAGGCTTGGAGACAAGGTAGAACTGGTTATCCATTAGTAGATGCAGGAATGAGAGAGTTGTGGGCAACTGGTTGGCTGCATGATCGAATACGAGTAGTAGTTTCTAGTTTCTTTGTGAAGGTTCTACAGCTTCCATGGAGATGGGGAATGAAATATTTCTGGGATACCCTCTTGGATGCT
>CANXYC012611864.1:0-25453 GCA_948193065.1 Aleurites moluccanus
TGAGCTTAGGTTAGCTAGATTGCAACCTACTCATCTAACCATCCAATTTAAAGTCATTTGATCCAACGGTCGGATTTAATCAAGCCTAAACTAATACCATATGGTTTCACACACTTAATAACTCCATATTATAAATGAAATGACCAAATTACCCTTAGTGCAACCGAAACACCGAAATCGCGCTACGTGCCGATAAAAATTTTCCGACCGAAATTATTCCTTAAACTACTGCTCAAATAAATAAAATAAGGCCATTTTCAAGTCTTTAAATTATTTTCTCTCTTTAAATATGATATTAAATTCATAAAATTCCGATGGGGTGTAAAATGACCATTTTGCCCCCAGTTCACTAAAAACTCAAAATTGGCCGATTAAATCCTAGCAGCCTCTAAACCATTTCTATACCTAGAACTAATTCAAATAACATGCATAAATACCAATTTCATGCATAAATATATATTAACATAACAATATAAAGAAATTAAAAATCTCCCCCCGAAGATCTCTATATATATTTGGTTCAGGCTAAACTGAGATGTTACAGCAAGCTTTTGAAAGGATCAAGTAATACTTGCTAAACCCTCATGTATTGCACCCACTAAGACCTGGTAAACCCTTGCTGTTATACCTTTCTATAACCAAAGAGGCCATGAGGGCGATGCTCACTTAAAATGTTATAAATTCGCCCAAAAAAAATGCCATCTATTATTTGAGTAAGCGTATGCTTGCTCATGAACTAAAGTACAATCAAATCGAGCAGTTGTGCCTTACCTTGGTTTGGGTACGCCATAAGCTGCAACATTATTTGGGTTCATATACCACATATGTTCTTGCTAACAAGAGCCCTTTGAAATTCCTTATGGAGAGGCCGGTTCTTGATAGAAAATGGCTCGATGGTTGGCAATTCTAGCAGCTTTTGATCTTAAGTATGTTCCAAGAAAAGCTATTAAAAGAAGTGTGATAGCTGACCAATTAGCTGCTGCCCCAATAGATGATGAACCATTTGAGCCTGAATTCCCTGACGAAGACATCATGGAATTAAAACTCAAAGTTTGAAAGTTGTACTTCGATGGAGTAGCTAACAGCAGGGGTTATGGCGCGGGGATAGTACTTGCCACACCAAATGGATATCATTTACCCATGGCCATTAAATTATCCTTTGAAGTAACAAACAATGAGGCAGAATATGAAGCCTGCATATGTGGTTTAGAGGTTGCCACAAACATGAGGATTGATTGCCTAGAGGTCTATGGGGACTCTAATTTGATTGTGCCACAAGCTTTGGGTAAGTGGAGGATAAAAGAAGAGCGTTTAGTTCCTTACTATCAATGCATGACTAATATGGCAGAAAATTTTCATGAATTATCTTTCCACTATCTACCTCGAGCCAAGAATCAATTTACCGATGCTTTAGCAACGCTAGCCTCCATGATAGACATGATAGGTAATGAGATTGTACGTCTCATAGTTTTTGAAGTGCAAAGACAACTGGGTTATGTTATGACATGCTTGCAGATTCAATTAGCCAATGGTAAGCCATGGTATTGGGACATATTCAATTTCTTGAAAAATGACCAGTATCCGGAAGGGGCATCCAAATCAAACCGGAGGGCCCTGAGACAATTGGCTAGCATTTTCATGCTAAATGGTGATGTGTTGTATAGAAGAGCTTGAGATAACATTCATCTTAGGTGTGGAACAGAGGAGGAAGCTCAGCAGATTATGGAATGGGTATATGGTGGTGAAGAAGGTACGCACATGAATGGCTTTGCATTGGCCAGGAAAATCACGAACTTGGGATATTTTTTGCTTTCAATGAATGATGATTGTGCTAAGTATGTTAAGAAATGCCACAAGTGCTAGTTATTTGCGAAGCTTCAAAAGTGACCTCCCATTCCGTTGCACCCGATTGCAACACCCTGGCCTTTTGCTACGTGGGGCATTGATGTCATAGGGCACATCAATCCTAAATCCTCAAATGGTCATGAGTACATTTTAGTGGCAATAGATTACTTCACAAAGTGGATAGAAGCAGTCTCTTATCAAGTGTTGAATTCTAAAAAGGCAGCACACTTTATCCGAACTAACATCATTTATCGGTTTGGATTGCCTTTTGAGATCATCATCGACTATGGGTCTCATTTTCAGAAGGAAGTAATAAATTTGCTTGAAAAGGAAAAGATTCAGCATCATCGATCTTCTCCTTATCGACCTCAAACCAATGGGGTAATGGAAGAGGCAAATAAAACGATCAAGACCATTCTGCAAAAGATGATCACCAATCATAGAAATTAGCATGAACGCCTTCCATTTGCATTATGGGGATATCGGACCTCCATTCGAACACCAACTGGAGAAACTCTGTATTCTTTAGTGTTTGGGATGGAAGCGGTCCTTCCAATTGAAGTACAGATCTGCTCTATAAGGGTCATGTAAGAGAATCAACTTAGTGAGGCAGAGTGGATCAAAGGATATCATAACCAGTTGAATGCTATTGATGAAAAGAGGATGGATGCACTTTACCGAATTCAAGGATATCAGCAAAGGCTAGCCCGACATTTCAATAAAAGAGTAACTGACAGAGGACTAAAGGAAGGCAACTTAGTGCTTAAGGAAATCCGAACTCCTGTGCATGATCCGGGAGGGAAGTTCAGGCCAAACTAGTATCCGGTGGAGGTGTCATATTCATGGATCTGGATGGGAACGAATTTTTAAACCCTTATAATCTTGACTAATTAAAATGATATTTTGTGTGATTCTTGTCAAATGATGCATTGTATGAATAGAACTACTAATGCAAATGGAGATACGTAGGCAACCCATTTTTGGGTATGGTCCAAAGCATAATAAAATTATCATTTTCTATGCCTAGATTAATTGGTTCATTCTTGCTAAGTTGAAAACCTGAATAAGGCGGCTTAGGCAAAAATTAGAGTAGTTCGGCGAGTTGAAAAATCCGAAAGGGCAGCTCGGACAAAAATTAAAGCAATAAAAAAATAAAAAAAGAAAATATATAAAGAATACAGAAAAGAAAAAAGGAGAAAAAATAGAAAAAATGCCTCATTTTAAATTGAAATTCATCAATTATTTTTTAGTCCTTTTTCGTCAAAGTATTATGTCCTGTCTCATCTGTCAGAGTCAAAATAATAAAAAATTCCATCTCATTTTATTTAATTTCAACAAATTCAAATGAATGAAGTTCATAAAGGTTTCAAAAGATGGAATAGAAACAAAAAAAAAAGGTCCTAGTCTAAGCTCGTCTTCTCCTGGGATGAACATCTCCTGAGTCGTCAGAGTCCCCATCTTCAGTCATGAATGTATTTGACTCAACCCTTACCTTCACCTCGTCTTTGGTCACAGCAGCTTCTTCTGGTTTTGTCATCATGTCTGTCTTAATATCCCCAGTCTCAGTGTCAGCCTCCAATTCTGTAATCAAGGCAACCCGTCTGATCTTCTCAATGGGCCAAACCTCTGTGATGAACCAGGAATAATAATCTTCTAGTTTTCTTGACAATCCAGCAGGACGTACAAAGAGCATCGACTGCCTCTAACCATTCATTATGGCCTAGGATACAGGTCCTGTAATTGGAGATGTGGGAAAAATAGCTCTGTCCGGTGGAGTGCCTTGTGGCTGACCCATCTGCCTCAAGATTCTGGTTCCTTGGTAGAATGAGGTCATGGAAATCCCCAGCAAATACACCATCTTGTATCCATAACTCATTGTAACGAATGAGTCAATCCCATACCAGGAACAATACCAGAGCAGTTCTTTAGAATCCAGCTCCAAAATCCAAGCAGTGCACTCCTTTTCTGAGTCAAAGCAAATCATAGTTCTCCGCATACTATACTGTACAGCCAAATATGGCATTCTGTCTGGGGAAGCCACCACTTGTAGATGATCCTTGAGCCAAAACTGAAAAGAAGCAAAGGGAATTTAAAAAAAAAATGGAAATACAAGATGTTGTTACCTATAAAATGACAGGGCTAATAGACAAAGGGCCTTTGGCTCTACAATTTCCATCCAAGCTCTGTAGAGTTTCTGCCAAAATCAGGCCGGTAATGATGCAACCTCGCTCCATCTGAGTAACTAACTCCACTATCTGAATGTCTTCCCAACCAAGTGAATTAAAGAAGAGGCATTTGGCAGTCAAACACATAACCAAAGTAGTCATTCTGTGTTTTTTCTTTTATTTTGTCCCCCGAATCTTTTGGATATTGGAACTTAGCTATAACTGCAGCTAGGTTGATCCGGCCTGTCACGACCATAGAGCTGGCTAGCTCGTGCCTCAACCCCAAAATCCTTTTGAAAGAATAAAAATATCCAACCCTATGTTCAGGGATAACTAGAGCAGCATTTGGGTTACTTCCGAGGATGGCGTTGAATTCCTTAAAAGTAGGGCACATTTCCTCCATACTAGCACCGAATCGAAACACATGGTCAACAGGGTCCTAAAACCTGAAACAAGCTTTCAGAAAACCCCAATCAACTTTTACACCCCTCAGAGTCAGAAGAGAGTTGATTCCATATTTGCCCAAATTGATCTTTTCGACCTTGTCCAGGTTCTTAGTCCACAAAAACATGTGGTGACTATAGTAGGGCTCTATCGAAATTTTTGAGTAAAATAAGAGAGAAAAGTCATAAAGAAAATACTAAGAAAACACTGAGGGATGCTAAGAAGAGTCAGAGTGACTTTTTAAGAAGAAAGGGATGTCTTTTTACAGGGAAATGTGTCGAAATAGGCTGGGGCACGCAAAACCACCACCTAGGGCTAGTGGCGCGGCCACAGTCCTAGGGCGACAGCACCACCTCATGTTGGCTGCACCGCCAAGCCCCTTGGAGCACCAGGGCGACAGCCGCCCTAAGCCTAGGGCGGCACCGCCATACACTTAGGGCGGTACCGATCCTTCAGGCAGGAGGCAGCGGATCTTCCTGGCAGGATTTTTTTCTGATTTTTGAGTTTTTTTGAAATTTTATGAATTCGGGGCATTCTAGGACATTTCCAAAATATTTTAGGCATTTTTATGCATTTAATTTCATTTTTGGACTGAAAATTATATAACATGGCATTTCAGTCAGCATCCATGACATGGGCGGTTTAATAAAATACTAAAACATCATTCATACATGCATAGCACCATCATAACATCCATACATCATAGTTAAGAAACAAGAGAAAAAAAGAATAGGAAAAGCTAGAAAAGAAGCTTAGTCTCTTCGACGATGCTGGTGGGGGTCCTCAGGTGGACCAGGAAGATCAGTCCTGAAATCAAGCTGAGTTAGCATACCCATCAAAGCTAGCTCCATTTTTCGCCCCATACGATAGTTGTGATGAGCCTACTCTATGGTAAGCTTATGAAAAAAAAAGTAAGATATCATATGCTTGGCTAAAAGATCATTTCTGAAAGCAACGCTAGGAGGTATCACGAGCTAAAGGATCATTTCCGAGAGCATAACTAAGAGGAAGAAAAATCAACATACCTTAGGGTTATCAGGGAAGTCTGGTGTATAAGGATGGACCGCATCCGAAAGATGGAATGTTTGCATCTCTCCATGAGCATTGATATAGAAGATATCTTCAGGGAGCAAGTAGCTGGGGCCTAAGACGACCCGACTAGGATCGTTTCATATCTCAGGAGTAATGCTAGGGTCAGCTGAAGAAGGGTCTCTTGATGCACCCACACTATGAACTCGACCTGGTCTGGCAGAAAAAGGACCAGCAATGTCAGATGCACGCTCCAGTAGCCTGCATGGATCACAGACAGGAACCATCAAATAGGTACGACATAATATCACATAGTTATCCCTGGGTGTCACGTACAGATGAATGGGAAGCCAAGTGTAAGCCTCGTCAGGAGCACGAATGTCCATGTTCCATCTCATGTCAACTAGTGAGTGTACCGGGACTACCCACCTACTGATAGTCTAGACTCAGACTCTTTCTCCCAGATAGTATAGCTTGTAATATAGTGAGCGGAGCAACAGTTGGGAACAAGCCAGTGCAACACTTGGGTCAAGTTCTACTTGCATCAGTGGCATCCGATCGATATAGGGTTTCGTCACAACTTGCATAAAGATTTGTTGTAAGAAAAAAAACCCATGAAATATGGGTGATATAAAGTCGGTGAAATACCTGGAAAGCATCAAGGCTACCAAAGAATGCTCGAATAGTCCTGAATTCATGTACATCAGAGCTAGACCAATATTCCCTATTCCACCGGATGCCAGCTAGAAAAAATCCAGCCTAGGGCTGCTAAGAGCAAGGGCAAGTGTCTGAAAGTACTTATAGGCCCATACCTGGTTCAAGCATGTTAGACAGAAAGTCAGAAAGACTAAGTAAGGCTCAGAAAGGGTTCAAAGAGTACCTCCCAGTTCAAACCTATAGGTATAGAGAGTACCTTCCAGTTCAAACCAACAGGTATATAGAGTACCTCCCAATTCAAGTTAAATCCAAAGGTGCAGAGAGTACCATCAATTCAAGTTAAAACAAAAGATGCAAAAAACATACCTCCCAGATGAAATAAGTCCCTCCATAAGAATTAAAAGCTCCTCGCGATAGATTGCACATCTCCCGGTATATAATGCTCAGAATAGCACCAGCCCAATCATATTCACCCAATGCAATCATATCTATCAAGCTGGGCAGAATGTTCAAGTTGACAGTATCATGATGGGTATGACCAAATGTGCATCCAACTAGAATCAGCATCATCAGTTTAGCAACAACCTCAGTATCAAATATCATATCAGTAAATGACTCCATCTCTCTCAACCGAGCCTGAAGCCAAGTGCGAGGCACTGATATGTGATCCTGAGGGGGATCCTGACCTATAAATCGAGCCATATCCTCAGGAGTAAAGGTGACCCTCCAGTCAGAGCAGAGATCCAAGTGACAGTTTCAAAGTGTAAGCCAATTAGCATCGACAGATCCAACAATGTAACCGTCAGCTCCCCACATGGAAAATGAAAGGTATTGGTGGTGTCCCACCATCGCTCAGCCAGTGTCTTGATCAAGACCACATTGCTCTCAGGATTGGTTTTGACCTTTAGGAAGGATACAAAACCAGTAGGCTCTAATAGAGGTTTTGCTGGAGTTTCATCAGATAGAGCATTAGCGAGATAGGCTATATTTGACCTAGCCCCTCTATTCCTAAGCATAGTGTTCTAAAATAAATAAATATAATAAATAAAAAAATAAAAAAATAAATAATAATAATAATAAATAAATACCTCTATTCGGCCATCCCAAGAAATATGTTGTTCCGGTTCCTGTAGCAGGTTTTTTGGATCAGGATTATCCCGTGGGGTCTCGTAGCTATGGTGTCCCCGGTTGCTACTTCCAGAAGCTTAAGCCATCGAGAGAAAGAGAAGAATTTTAGAGAGAAAAGCTAGAGAGAGAGAGAGAGAGAGAAATGAGAAAGTGAGAGTGAGGGGAATGGGAGAACCTCACCCTTATTTATAGATTTTAAGAATTTCAGAAATGACCATCATATCCCTAACTAGGCCAAAAGTAAGGAAACTTGTATTTCTGTAGCAGTTCAACTCGGAATCAGGTGCTATTAATTTTGTTGAATCCGTATGATTTTTCTCTATCCATAAAGTTATCATTTGCCCAAATCGGAGTTGGGAATCTTCTGTAATTCAGAAAGTGATAGAAACAGAAAAATACCAGAAAAATGAGTAATCATCCGGTGCTTGATAGATTTCAATCATATACTTCCAGACCCTGCAAGATGCAATCAAAATGCATTCCTTTATTCCAAGCAGGCAGAAACAACTTAATTCACCTACATCAAGTCTGTAATTCAAAATGGATAGCCGTGATGGGGGAAGCTGTGAACACTTATTTTTTACATCCTTTGAACTCGTGCCAACCCAAACGACACTCATCGGAACCAAATTTGTGCTTGGACGAACTTAGAACGACTTTAGAATGAAGTCGAGCCAGAGCTGCTGGCCTCTAGGCATGGCATTGCTGCCGCCACCCCCTCTGGGCAGCAACTTCCATGCCCAAGGGCGGCAGCATAACTCTTTACCACTGTTGTCGCCCTCCTTCATTCCATGTGCCGCCAAGGCCCCTCCGCGGAGGCACCGCCCTCTTGCCGGTGGCAGCTCCATTCCAAACCTATTTTCTTCTGAATCCCACATTGGAAAATGATGGGATTTGACCCCCCAAGTTTCTATTATAAATAGGAAGCCTCCTCCCACCTTCAACACAAGAAGAAGAAGACAAAAAATCATTTAGTTTGAGTTTTCACTATTTGATTTTGTCTTTTCCCCCTCCGATTCATAGTTTTCTTCTTTCTTTAAGCTCTCTTTGAGTTTAAAGAGTTGCTATTAAGGGCGTATGGAGCCTCAAAGTTATTTTTCTAAGCGAGGTCCCTCTATCAGTTTGTTTT
The DNA here is from genome assembly GCA_948193065.1 of Aleurites moluccanus. NCBI lineage: Eukaryota > Viridiplantae > Streptophyta > Magnoliopsida > Malpighiales > Euphorbiaceae > Aleurites > Aleurites moluccanus. The sequence continues at coordinate 8,398 of CANXYC012611864.1, forward strand.
CTTAAAAGCTAGGAAGACATTTTGACCCATTTCCTCAGGTTTCATCCGATCCAATGTGGAACTCTGATCCGGAAGAGCACTTCGTCCACCAATATCCTTAAAAGCTAGGGTAAAGGTATCGTCACCTAACTCATCTTCTTTCTTTGGTAGGGCATCAAAATAAAGAATCAAAAACATGATAAATTAGGCATAAAATCAACCCTTCTTCATGAGAAGGAAGAACTGCATAGGTTTTGATTCCGTTTCAACGGGATACGCAGGCAAGCCATATAAAAGCTTCAAATCTAAAAAAGACAAAAAACCATCTCTTTTCTTTTGATTATTTGCTTAATTTTATTTGTTGAATGTATTCTTTGGGGAATGTATGATCAACCTAGAAGCCATAAGGGCTATCCCTTATTTTGGGATTTTGAGGTGTAATAACTTACTTTTATCGCTTTCTTTGATTGTTTTACTTGATTACATATATTTCAATTGTTCATCCATTTACTTACTTGCTCATGTATCTTATATGTCATCCTTTAATTGCACATGAAAATAATTTTAAATCAAAGTTAAAATTAAAAGCCAACTTCAACCAAAAACCTAGTCTCTGAATCCTCTTTAGTTTCAAAGACTAGTGCACTTTTTTCCTTTGGGATAAAATTGGAGTCAAAATGGATTTTTACCTTAAATTTTCCTAATAAAAATAATTTAAGGTGGCGACTTCAAAATCAAAATAATTTTCAAATAAAAGGAGCTAAGGTCGTCTCCTCCGTGAGAAATTGTCCTAAATGAGCATTTTGATCCCATTTAAAGCGGACTCGGACGCGGTGCTCGGGCGAGGCCTCACACATCCACATGACCACTTTCTACCTGGGTACTAGGGTTCTAAGGCAAATGGGCTAGTTTTAGGGGATCTTGCTTGATGGTTCTATTTTTTCGACTTCTCTAATTTCTTGCCATATAGCTCGGGCCATAATGAATGGTTGGAGGAGGAATATGAGATTTGTATGCCCAGCTAATCTATTTGATAGGTTAGAGGACTATGACACATAGCTTATGGAGACTGTATGGCCTACAAAGAAGCTGAGGTGGGTGACTTTGATTCACGACGCAGAGAGAGATTTGGACAGCTCTGGACTTATGATGGAGAAAGAGGTTAGGACAACTGTGGCTACAAAAGTGGTTGCGGTCAAGACATGGGTGTATGTTGCCCTAGATGATGATGACGACTCAAATGGTAGCAAAGATATCTATCCCAAGAGGGTGAGGGCTTAGATAGATTGATCTGACTTATCTGTTTAAACATAGATTTATTTTTCTACTTTAGGATTTTATATTTTGGGATTCTTTTGAGGCTTCTGACTTTTGACCTGGATGAATTTTTCCCATACATGAATTTTTTAGTTTGACTGGACGACGAGACATGACATATAAATGAGAGAAGATTTTACGAAACTGTTTTTCAAACGTGATATAATTTTAGACAAGTCAAGATTTTTTCACAAAAAATGACTACAATGAATGATATATGAAATGAAATGAGATATCATACTTTCTTTCTTATCTTTGTTTTTTATCTTTTCTTTTTTATTATTATTTTTTTGCTTACTATTTTTGTTATGCTCTAACTTTTGACCAAGTGCCCTTTCGGGTTTTTGACTTGATGAGCTGTTATAATTTTTTCCTAAGTCGCCTTTCTAGTTTTCTGCTTAGCGAGATGGTCCTAATTTTTGTTTAAGACATCTTTTTAGGTTTTTAGCTTAGCGGGCAGACAAATGAATTAGATAACTATATAAAGTTTTTAGCATAAAATGATAGTTTATTATTATTTGGACTGCACCCAAGGAGGGCTACGTACGTATCTCCACTTTTTTTTCTTTTTCTTTTTAATTTTGAGAATCATATCTACGTAGTTCTTGTTTGTACAATGTATGATTAGATTACAATTATATAAAATAAAAGCTATACAAAGTTCTTTTCAATTGTTCTAGATTACAAGGGTTCGAAAATCCATTTCCATATTGATCCATAACTATAGCCCCTCTGCCTGATAGAATCTTTTTTAGAACATACGGGTCAACCCAATTAGGTTTGAAATTACCTCTTTGATCATGAATGGGATCTCTGATTTTCTTCAGCACTAAGTTGCTTTATTCCAAACCTCTGTCAATTACCCTCTTATTGAAATTTCGGGCTATTTTCTATTGATATCCCTAAATCTGGTATAGGGCATCCATCTTTTTTTATCGATGGCATTCAACTAATCATGATAGCCCTTGATCCATTTAGCTTCATCAAGTTGGCTTTCCTGTATTACACTTGCAGATCATACTTGCATCTACATGGGCAGTACCATTTCCATTCCATATACTAAAGCATAGGGAGTTGCCCTGTTGGTGTACAGATAGAAGTTTGATAACCCTACAAAACGAAAGGTAAGTGCTCATGCCAACTTTTGTCACTGGTGATCATCTTCTGTAGAATGGTCTTGATAGTTTTGTTGGTTGCTTCCACCATACTGTTAGTCTGAGGATGGTACAAGGAAGATCTGTGGTGCTGGATCTTTTGCCTTTTTAGCAGGTTTATCACTTCTTTATGAAAGTGCGATCCATTATTACTTACAATCTCTAAAGGCAACCTATATCGACATATAATGTTATTCTGGATGAAGTGGGCTACTTTCTTGGCATTCAACACCTGATATGAGGCGGCTTCCACCCATTTTGAGAAGTAGTCAATGGTGACCAGAATGTACTCATGCCCATTTGATGACTTTAGGATGATGCAACAGATGATATCTATGCCCCAAGTTACAAAAGGCCATGGAGATGTAATAGAGTGTAATGGAATAGGAGGTCGCTTCTGGAGCTTTGCAAATATTTGATACTTGTGGCACTTCTGTATAAATTAGGGTCAATCCTCATTCATGGTGAGCCAAATGTACCTTAAATTCGTGATTTGCAAGCCAAGGCAAAACCATTCATATGCAGTCCTTCTTCACTCCTGTGAACCCACTCTATGATATGCTGGGCTTTATCTTCTATTACACACATCAAGTGGACGTTGTTCCAAGTTTGTTTGTACAACACATCACCATTTGGAATGAATCCACTGGACAACTACCTTAAGGTTCTCCAATCCGATTTGGATGCCCTTTCTGGATACTTATCATTTTTTATCATGTTGAAGATATCCCAAAACCATGGTTTTCCATATGGATCTGCATGCAGGTTGTATCATACCCAGGTTGTCTCCGGACTTCGATTACCACTGGTCGGACTAGTCCAGTTCCTACCATATCTATCATGGAGGCCAGGATTGTTAAGGCCTCAACATATTAGTTCTTTGCTTGGGGCAAATAATGGAAATGTAGTTCATAAAAGTTATCTGCTAAATCACAAAGGCATTCGTCTAAGGAATTAAATGCTTTTTCCTTATTTTCCATTTACCAAGAGCTTAGGAAATGATCAGATTGGAATCCCCATAGACTTTTAGGTAATCAATTCTCATGTTATGGTGCATTCTAGCCTGCAGATACACACTTCATATTTTGTTTCATTGTTGGTTACCTCGAAAGCTAGCTTGATAGCCATGGGTAAATGATCCCCATATGGTGTGACTAAAATAACCCCAATACTATATCCTTTGTTGTTGGTTGCTCCATCAAAGTACATGTTCTTACATTGGGTTTCAATTCCATGACGTCGTCATCTGGAAATTTTGGCTTAAATGAACCATCACCTTCGATTAGGAGCTACAGCTAATTGGTTAGCTATTACACTTCATTTGATTGCTTTTCTCGGGACATACTTCATATTAAATTTCACGAGAATAACTAACTAGCGTGCCATCTTGCTATGATGAACCAACCTCTTTATAAGGAATTTCAAGGGGCTCTTGTCAACTATGACATGGGTGGTATAGGAACTCATGTAATGCAATAGTTTATGGCATACCCACACTAAGGTAAGGGATAAATGCTCAATCTGATTGTACTTGAGCTCATGAGCAATCATGCACTTACTTAGGTAGTAAATGACATTTTCTTTATATGAGTCTACTGCATCCTGAGTAAGCATTGCACCTATTGCCTCTTGAGTGATAGAAAGATACAGTAGTAGAGGTTTTCTTGGTCTGGGCGATTGAAATACTGGAGGGTTCAACAGTTACTCCATGATCTTCTCAAAGTCCTTCTAACAATCCTTATTCCACTGTTTGGAGGATCCCTTCTTCAACAACTGGAAAATAGGCCCACAAGTATCCGTCAATTGGGTGATGAACCGATTGATGTATTATAGCCATTCTAGGAAACCCCTAATCTCCTTTTCTGTTTTAGGAGTTGACATTTCTAAAATAGCTTTTGATTTTGCTGGGTCAACTTTTATCCCTTTTTTGTAGACTATGTGTCTTAGAAATACCCCCGAGGATGCCCCAAACACTTGGCTGGATTTAGTTTCAGTTTGTATTGTCTGAGCCTCAGAAATAACTGTCTCAAAGCATCCAAGTGCCCCTGCATCATCTAAGATTTAATGACTATATCATCCATATATACTTCAACATTTTTGTGTATCATATCATGAAAGAGGGTAATGACCATTCTTTGATAGGTTGCCTCGACATTTTTTAGACCAAAAGACATGACCCTATAGTAGTAGGTGTCCCATTTAGGTACAAAGGTTGTTTTCTCCTTATTAGGTGGGATGACTTGAATCTGATTATAAACCTCATAAAGATTGGTCAAAAAGACTACTTCAGATCCTGCCATGAGATCAACTAATAAGTCGATATGGGGGTAAGGAAAGTCATCCTTGGGATAGGCCTTGTTTAGATCCCTATAGTCCATACACACTCTCACCTTTCCATCTTTCTTGGGAATTGGTACTATGTTAGCCAACCATGATAGGTATATAATAGGCTCGATGAATTCATTGTCCAAAAGTTTCACTACTTTCTTTTTAACTTTCAAAGACCATTCTACTTTAAGTCTTCTCAGTTTCTACTTGACTGGCTTTACATACTCATAAGTCAAAATTCTATGAAATGTTATGCTCAAATCGATACTCGTAATGTCTTTTGGCTCCCAGGAAAAGCAATCTATGAATTCTTTGATTACAATGCACAAAGATGTTTTATCAAAATATAATAATATAATGTATGTAATTTTAGTTTATCATCTGTGCCAAGGTTAAATGATTCTTTACTTTCTTTCTTTATTTCATTTTTCTCACTTTCTTGTGATATCTCATTCATATCAAATTTATTGACAAGAGGAAAAAGAGACACATATATATAAAAGGAAAGCTCAAACTTTTCATTTCTAAACGTTCCATCATCATCAATTACATCATAGTTGAAAGAAAGATTGCAAAAGTTAATTGCAGACTCAAAAGAGAATAATAACTTAATTCACTCTTATTCTGATTTTGACTTGGACTCTGACATGACTAGATAACTAATCTAAAAAGGAGACTCAACATCTTGACTGGAATGCTTCTCATAGCCAATTGTCAAGTAGGGCTAGGGCTGGTTGGATGAGCTTCATAGGGTTTATTTCTTCTCCATTTTCTATTATGGAAACATGCTCAAAGAGAGTGGCTTCCGTATTCTCCTCCCAATCCAGGTCTAGCATGTAGATGGGCTCACAGTCTTCCAAGATGAGACTGACATCAAAGAAAATTTCAAAACTAAGGGTCAGTTTCTTAGTTATGGGGCAGTATTGGGGTTCAGGAATTCCACGGTAAAGGAAATCTCCTTTTTCCATTCCAAAATACTCGTTTAAGGTTTTGAAATAAGGGCATATCTCCCAATCAAAGGCCTCACCTTTCTTATGGGCCTAGATTCTAGCCTTGGTATTTTCCTTCATCTCCTCTAGATCTGCTTCGGTAGGCTCATAGCCAAGCTAAAAGGTAGGTTTGCAACTGGGTAGTCATTCAAGGACATTATCCCTTGTTGAAATCTTTCGAGTACTAGGACATGAAAATAATTCACTTTTCTTAAGATGTTAGCCATAATAATATTTCTAAAGGGATCGAAGTCAAATAAGACCAATGATTTACCTTCTTCCCCTTCTATATATTAAACAGTGTCAAAGGAGAATCCTGATAGTAGCACCCCGGTCGGCTTGAGTTGGTTCTCTAAAATTGGCATGCTGCTTCGAACCTTACTTTTCCCATGCATGTCACCCTTGAGTATGATGATGGAGGTTTTACGAGGGTATTTGAACTTTTGGTGGAGAGACGTGGGGATAACTTTGACCTGGTGAATCTAAGGCTTACCCGAACTAGATTGAAGTAAGTGGGCACATAAATGACTTAGAATGGGATTAGGGTGGTGACTGGCCCAATTGTCACTTCCAAGATGGCCACTCCAAGAACCCCCCCTTTTCGTGTTATCATATGCCTCACAATCTGATTGGAGGGGGCAAAGTCTATAGCTTTCAAGCCCAAGAAGCTGGTTACCTTCAGGGGTAGAAATTTAGGGCGGACCCATTATCTACTAGCACTATAGGAATCGTCATGCTTTTGATCATGATCGTAATATAAAGAGCATTGTAGTGGCTTGTTTCCCCTTTTGACATGTCATAATCGGTAAAAGAGATGGCTGTGACTTTTGTTGAGTTAGTGAGAGAGGCAACCAGAGTTTCTAATGAGATATCAATAGGAGCTTGACATTGCTTCAAAATCTTGCAAAAAGGTTGGCGATGAGGGTATGAGGACTAGATAAGGCTCTGTATTAAGATGTTACCCTGGACTGAGTAAATATGCCATTTCTAGTTATGGCATCGATTTCCTCCGTAAAGATATTAAAGTTGAGTAGACAACAATAACTGGAGCTTGATCTAATAAAAGAGATAGGTTTAAACTCAAGATCTGAAGAATGGATGAAGTGGATATTAGGTTGATGGTTTGAGAGGGGGTTTGTGTTAATGTTTAGCCACTGCCTTGGCAGGAGGATGTCTCCATCGTTTACCAAATCCTAGATTCTATGCCTCAAGTTTTTGCAGGTACCGGTCTTGTGTCCATTGGCCTAGTGGTACTCACAATACTCACTCATATTCTAGCTTCGTGGTACTAGGGATGGCAACGGGGCGGGGCGGGGCGGGGGCGGGAGAACCATCCCCATCCCCATCCCCGCCTTAGCGGGAAATCCCTATCTCCATCCCCATCCCCGTTTCATAAATGGGGATAATTTAGTCTCCATCTCCGTATCTGTGGGGATCTTTTGAATTTTGTATTACTAAATTTATTTATATTTATAAAATTCATAAATAATAGCTAAAAATATGAAAAAAAAATTATTTAAAAAATATTAATAAATTCAAACACACAAAATATCAACCGAATATAATTAAAATATAAATATTTTAATACATAAAAAATATTTGGTAATATTTTTTAATAAAACATTAAAAATTCAGCATACATTAAAGTATGAGTATTTGAATAAATTTAATCTAATAAGTGCTTTCAATAAACTCTAACAAACTCATAAGAATTATTCCTTGAACAAATTATTCCTTATATATATATATATATGTTATTAATTAATATAATTTTATATAAAGAATAATTAAATAAATATAATAATTAGCTAAGTATAATAACGGGTCCCCATGGGGATGGAGATAGGGATCCCCAGGGTAGGGAATACACTCCCCGTCCCTGCTAACGGAGAAAGAATATTTTCCATCCCCGCCTCCATGGGGAGACAAATCCAGGAATCCCCACTCTGTTCAAGGAAAATCCCCGTGGGGAACGGGGATTCCCCACCCCATTGCCATCTCTATGTGGTACCAAGTTTGGTGGTGGTCTGGGTTCTAAAGACTTAACAAGCTTTGCCTCCAAGGCCTTTTTATACACAATGCTCAGAGGGAAGCCTAGATTTGTGAAGGACCTTTTGTTTAATCTCATGGGCTAATGATTGGATATGTTGGCTATTTCTCCACTTTTCTAGTTAGTGGAGTTATTGGTGTTGTTGGGGGGGAGGGGGGGGGGGGGTATAAATGGGGTTTCTCCGGTATCTTGAGCTGGATGTAGAAGACTTACCCTTAATTTGTCCACTTTGGATTAAGTCCTTTATTTTCGAGGTTGTGGCTATGAGAGATTTGAAATCAGGGAGGTATTGTGTTTGCAAATGGGTTTGGTAAACAGACAATGGATTTTTGACAACAATGTTAATCTATTCTTGCTATGTGGGCCGGTTTACCATCTAGGCAGTGTTAGATCTCCATTTGGTCAGGAAAGGTGAAAAGGATTCCTTTGGTTGTTGCTTGGTGGTTTCTAGGTCCCTCTGAGTAATGTCCACTTCAATTTTATAGTGGTGTTGTTTCACGAAGGCATTAAAATTGTCATGCCAGGTTTTCTTGAAATTTACATCCAGGTTGACAAACCACCCCACAGTGGCACCATTTAGAGACTATTGAAACAATTGAGCAATGAGCTCGTTGTCAACACCAAAATGAGTCATTCCCCCATATAAATTTTCAAGTGGGTCTTGGGTCAAGTGGTGTCATCAAATTTGTACATGCTAGGCATTTTGAATTTAGAGGGGAGCCTAACATTGGGAAATAAGGCCATTGCGTCCACAACAATTAGATTGTCATGATTTTTCAAGTTTTTAAGGTCCTCTGCATAGCCTTAAATTTCTCCATTAGCTTTCGGGCCTCTATTACAGTGGGATCTTCTCCTCTTTGAAAAAGAATCTGAGAGGAGGTTAGTGTAATGTGAGAGGTGAAATGGGTGCATTCTCGGTGGCCTTCCTATTATTTGTCAGGTTAATGACAGGAGGTGCTGAAGTAGAGGGGTTAAGGTTTTGAGTAGATGGATGAGCGCCAGGGTTTTGTTCAAACATCTCATTAACTTCTTAGATGATGGACTGGAGTTATTTGTTGAGTGTTTTGACGAACATGTTTTGCGAAGCCTCTAGAGCAACCCAAAAGGTTTCCTTTTGTCTTTTGAGAAAGGTAGTGAGTAAAGTTTTCATGGTGTCAAGATTAGTTTGATCGGCCATTTGTATCTTGCATGAAAGAAATAGAGAAGGGTCAGATTCTTTGTAAAAAGTGTGGTGAAAAGGTATAGGTATGATAAGCATAGTGGTAGGTCAAATTGATTAAAAGGATGCAGGTCTAATATATGCAAGACTTTCGAGGATAAAGATTCCTTTAGGTCGGTAGGTCAGATTTATAAAACGATAGGTCAGATCCATTACAAGGGGTATGATTTTAGGATCAGTGGGTTGGTTTTACCATAAGGGATGCAGGTTTAATAAGTACGATTTTGAGATCAGTGGGTCGGGCTCATAGTAAAGGATGTAGATCAATGGGTCAGATCTAAGTAAAGGGGTACAAGTCGATGTTTGTCATGTATGGTTTTTGGCTTAGTGAGTCAAGCACGGTGTTGGTTCAATCTTTCAGGTACACAGTCTTTTGATATGTAGGTCAGGTTTACTGGCTTAGTTAGGTATATAGTTTTATGTTTAGTAGGTCGGGTCCACTATTTAGGTTAGATGTCCAGTTTACTGGTGAGTTGGTTGGTTTGTCGGTTCACTATTTAATTGGCTAGATTCATTGTCTGGTATTCTATTTTGGTGGGTCAAGTTCACTATTTAGTGGTCAGGTTTATTGGGCTTTTCTGGTAAGTGGGTCGGTTTCACGTGGTTTTCTATTTAGTGGGTCAGGTTCACTGATACAAGTCGAGAGTGTACGATTCTCGGGTAAATGTTTGACTTTTTGGGTTTTCTCATTTTGGAGACTATTTATGGTTTGAGTACTAACTTTTGGATCTTGGTCTATAAGTTTATGGGAGTATGGTTTATGCATGGATATATATGCATGAATGCATGGGAAAATTAGTTTCATGAACATGGCATCTGATCTATTATGTTTCATGGGCCCTATGGTCAAGTTTTAAGGTTCAACTACATGAATACTAAGTGGCTTAGATAAAAGGGTCCCATCACACTAGAGCAGTTATATACCTAACCACATGTAAAATAAAGAGTTTCGCATAGGTCCAATAGTACTACATGCTCGTTACACCTTAAAATGATTAAGCATTCGTTACGAGTTGGATACTTTCACTATCTCCTAACAAACTCAAAGAGAGTTGTTGGGTCAATACTATTCGTGATCTATGGACTGAGATTCGTAACTGGTAGTGGACAAAGCGTCCATGTAGTAATGCTTGCAATGCAAAGTCAGATTTAAATTGAAAGCCCAAGTTTGAAGTTTATTGATTTTTTTTTTTCAAACTAATTAGTAGTCATCTTTTACATTTTCTTAGAAAAAATGACAAGTCCCTAGCGGAGTCCCAAACTGTAAGGCCTCATTCGAATGCCGGTCCGGTCCGCTCAAGGAATCGAAACGCTCATTTGGGACTTGATCCCACACATGAGCAGCTATCGCTTTTTTTGTTTTAAAAGAGTGATCGGTTATTTGATTTTATGTTTATCATTTTTAAGTTTTTAAATTTATGTCGGGGAGTCGCTATCTTAATTTATTTTTTATGGGAAAAATATAAGGTAAAAACCCGAAATTTAACTCCAATGAAAAGTACAAGGATAAAATGCATTAGACCTTCAAACCAAGTTGGATTCAGGGTTTTGGTTTTTAGTTTAAAAATTTGGACTTGGCTTTAAATTAATTATGACTTGAAAATATTTATTTTTATAAGCAATTTAATAGCATGATATTTATACAAATGCAAAGCAATAAATAAATCAAATATATATTCAAAGCAGTAAAGCAATTAAATCAGTTATATAATTAAAAGTTAAGGATATTAACTCTAACTCTTACGTGTTTTAGGTTAATCACATATTTTTTGAATATCACCTTAATTGGAGATATTAATTCTATCCCTTATGGGTTCTAGATTAATCACAAATTCTCCAATTTTAAAAAAGCAAAAGCAAGAAAAAGGTGAGCAAATGAAAGAAAAGGGTGAGCAAAAGCAAGAAAAGGATGGAGAAAATATTTTTGGATTTGATAATTCATGTAGAAGCATGCCTATATATCCCTTCGATAAGAATCAAAATATGTGTAATTCACCCTTATTACGAAGGGATTTCTAGTTAGGTTTGAAAATGATGGACTTTTGGTCGGTTTAAAAGTCGATTTGGTGTCTAATTCACAGTATGATTCATAATAACAAGTTTGATTTTGAGAGTTTGATTATACCTTTATTTGAATTTTGCGAGTGGACGGTGATCGGATTATTTTTCTGGATCGGAGCTTCATATTTTGGTTTGAAGAAGTGGAGTTAGGTATAGATGTTTGACTTGCCAAATTAATTTAAAGAGAATTAATTTAGGACTCTATTGGACAATTCAGTCTTATATTTCTTTAATTCAAAGAGAATTAAAAAAAAAATTATTTACACTCAAAAAGAGTTAAACCACTTATATATGAGAAAATATTACTTTGAGGGAGAAAAGAATGCTTGCTAAGGACAGGTCAACTTAACAAAGCAAGGGGTGAGTTAAATGGTGAAGGAAGGGGATATTTATAAGGCAATGCCATTAGACGAGCTGGCAGTAACAGTAGAGAAGGTTGGTGGCACATGGACAGATGCTAGCGACGTTGCTAGCTAGAGGAGCTTTTGTCGCCAAGTCAACTGGGTGGAGCCAATAACAGGTGGCTGCTCTAATTGTGGCTCCTGTGGGCTTCAACTTTTCTCATCTATTTCCAATAAGTTTTGAGCGCATCAAGTTCTGTTGGGTCATGTAGGGTCCATCTAGCTCCCGGTGGTGCGAAATCAAGGGTTTACACTACCACCCTTTGCCTTTACCAACGCCGCCACCCCTTGCCTTTGGCATACCCACCACCCCCTCTGGTGGCACGATTGTTCATAAAAAATATTATTTTTATGTTTAAATTAATGGCTAAAATTGGTTACATAAAATCAAAAACCTAGTCCCCAAATCCTCTTTAGTTTTAAAGGTCTAGTGTACTTTTCCTTTGGGATAAAATTGGAGTCCTAAATGGGTTTTGCCTTAAATTTTCTCAAACAAAATAGATTAAGGTGGTGACTACCAAATTTTTAAAACTTAAGAAACAATTTTCCAAAATAAAGTGATAGTCGCTTTCGCGTGAGACTTAGTTCAAATGAGCATTTCGATTCCAAATGGACCGGATCGACACTCGAGCGAGACCTCATAATTGATGACTCCATTGGGGAACACCTTCTTTTTTAAAAATGAAATAAAAGGACTACCAATTGGTTAAAAAAAAATATTTCAAAGACATTTTAGTTTTGCCTTAAACTTAAATATGACTTTACATTCATGCATCACTTTGCATAGGCTCTATGCCTAAAACCTAGAAAATTAGGGAACTTTTTGGATTGCAAGTAGTATTGATCCAACAACTCTCTTTAGGTATGTTGGGAGATGGCAAAAGCATACACTGCACAATGAATCCTCAATCTTTTTGAGGTATTATAAGCAGTTCGCACTATTAGATCCACGTAAAACTCTTTGTTTCACATGTGATTAGGTATATCACTGACCAAATGTGATAGGTACCTTATATCCAAACCATCTATACACTTTCATATAATAGACATAGTATATGGACCTTAGGTTGTATGATATATAGTACCAAAACCCTTTATATGATTGTATAATCATCAACCAATTTTCATTTATGCATTCATAATGCATAAACCATGCATTACATGAGTCGAGGTTGTACTTTGAACAAGTTGAAAGTCAACCTAAGTCTTAAAACAATGAGCCTAATCTTTCATCCCTTACCCTAGGACTTAGAAACCATAAGTCCTAAACACTTTCATCCCTTATCCTATGACTTAGAAACCTTAAGTTCTAAACACCATCATCTATACCTTAAGACCAAAACTGCCCAAAATCATAGAGCTTTAAATCAAAACCCTAAAGAATTTCCAACCATAGAGCTTTAAAGCAAAGCCCTAAACACTTTCCAACCATAGAGCTTTAAATTGTAGCCCTAAAATACTTTCCAACCAATACAGCTTTAAAGGAAAGCCTAAACCACTTAAAACTGACCAATGAGATTTAAAGCAAAACCTAATATCCCTATGATCCAAGGAGCTTTAAAGAAAAGCCTAATTACCCTTTGACCTATTTTACCTTATTGAATCCTTTTCTTTTAGAATTTGAATATGTGCTCATGCTTTTATCACCTTTTTTTCATACCTTCTCCCATACACTTGTCGTTTTCCTTATTTTAAAGGTACCAATGGCTAATCCTACCGATATGGATGCAATAACCGCACTTTTTACCACCCTTCTTAAGAAGTAAGGGGAGAATTTTCAAGCCATACTCAAATGCCCAACAAGCCAATTTCGCCAAAGCCTTGAACTCCCAACGCCAGTCCATCATTGACGAAGTAAAGGGAATAAATCAACTTGACCAACTCCATTAATCCAAGCTTTTATACCAAAGTTAAGTAGAACAATACGATTCCAAATCCTTATCTTATTGTTGACCATACCAATATCATCCGCACCAACACTATGCTCCTTCCCATATTGACCATATCAATGTAACATTCCTACTTAAATAGCTAATCCTTCCACCTCGGACCCTTTCCAAAGAGGAGAAGCCCCCAATAGAGAAACAACTTCTAAGCCAACTTGAAGCAATGGAGAAAACCATCCAATCCTTGAAAACCATAACAAACTAATTAATATCGACACCCTAACCTTATTTCCCAATGCCAAGCTTCCTCCCATGTTCAAAATGTATGAAATGGACTGGTTTGATGGAACCACTTGCCCTAACACACATTTGATAATATATGTGGGGGGTAATGAAACCCTTGGGACTTAGCAATGAGCTCCTTGATAAATTTTTCCAGTAATTCTTAACTAGAGCAACCCAAAGATAGTTCATTTCCTTAGACAATAGCTGAAAGAGGATGTAAGAAGATATTTGTAATGATTTTATCATATAGAATCATTAAAATATCAAAGTGGACATCACTAGGTGCAACTTTGAAACCACTAAGCTTCCAAAAGAGACCTTCTCCATGTTACTTACAAGGTGGAGGGCTAAAGTTGCCCAAATATTAAATTGACAAACCAAGCAAGAGCAAGTAGATATCCTTATCAATAATTTACTTCCAATTTACCAAGACCATTTGTTGACCCAATACCTATCCAACTTCAATGTTTTGGTTACAACCATCATAAAGATTGAAGATTGCATCCAAAAGTGGACAAATCTAAGCCGAAGTCCTTATAAGCAATCCAGATAATGGTAAACTATATGTAATAAAAAACTAACAACCTCTAAGGCTAGACTGGTATGCCTTGACCTTTAGAAAACCCTCCATTTACTTTGTCATGGAACTAACCATATCACAACATCCATCTTCAAGACCCATGAACCTTTTCAAAGTGGAAATAAATCCCACCTTATTTCACCAACCAAAACCCAATTAGCATGCTATGGAGGAGTTCAAGCCTAGCTAATCTGACTTGTCTGAGATTGAGCCCACAGTCAGGTCCAAGTCCCAAAGTCATGTCTGAGTCCAAGTCTAAGTCTGTTATCTTAGTTTCTTTTTGTGTATTTTCTTTTGACCATATTAGTCCCTTTCTCTATCTTGTAATTTTAAGTGTTATTTCATAAAATAAAACATTTACATTTTCTTCTCATAGGTTTATGCACTTCTTCTTTCTATCTTTTTTGCTTAACCTAAAGTGGAAGAGCTAAAAAAATAAAAATAAAAAAATTCAAAAAAATAAGGAATAGAAAATCAAAGATAAAGATTCAATGAATATTGGCAATCACTTGCATTCCACCATAAGAAAAGCTTGAAACTTGAATCTCTTGAGGTGTTCTCATAAAAGCATCACAAAGCTAGACAACTTTTCCCCTCCTTAGAGTCTTTTCTTGAGACAATCATCATTTTCATAGCTAAAGCAGCTAACTAATTTTTCCCCTCCTCAGAGTCATTTTTTGAGTCAATCATCATTTTTCATAGCTAAAATTGCTAACTATGATTATGCTAAAGCATAATCCATTTTTATTATATAAAACCTATTGCCCTTTTAAAATGGATATTGTTTTTTCATTCTCTAGTGCCGATCACATGCCTTTAGGGTTAGGTCATGACAAATTTGATATCAGAACAAAGGTCTTGTGACCTTCAATATGTTTAAAGTTCAGGAAGTTCTAGATGGTTTAAGTTCTTGTAACATGCAAAGTATAAAATTTCTTTTCGTCCTGATGAGTATCTCTTGCCTCCAATTCTACTTCCTTCTTAGACTATGATTTATTATTGTTATTACTTATGTTTAAGTGCATACATTGTATGTTTTGTTGGCATGTTGAACTCAATGACTCGTTTCAGACTCATGGATTGCATAAGAGGATAAATTAATGATGTTGATGGTTTTCAGCAATGAAAGCTCTTTTAGACGCCAAGGCAAGGTAAGATTATTAAGAAGGTTAATTGCATTCTTAAGGGTGAGTTGCATTGAGGTCGTACTAATAATGAAAAATTTATGACTGTAAAGTAAATATAAAGAAAATAATAAAAAGAATAAGAGCAAATTGAATTATATGATTTTGGGAGCATGATGTACAATGTATGATATGTAAAGAGACACTATGTACACCGATGTATTGAAACATAACTATTTGTATTCATATTATATGTCATGATATGTATTTTAGAAATTTTCATATTAAAAGTTGGTCTAGTATAGAATGGATACAAAATATGAATGGAAAGATCACAACAAGCGAAAATTCGAAGAACAATGATAGAATTCAAAATAAAAATAAATTGGAGACTTGTTGAATTACCCTATTGGTGGATTCCTATGTCTGGTAATTTGGATGTGTTTATGGTATCATTGCTTTAGTTGAAAGAATTTTGATGATTTAAGTATGTTAAATAGTTAAAGTCGGAATATCTAATCTACTAAGAAACAAGATAAGTTAGGTGAGGCTGAGATTAAGTAATTTCAGTAATTAGGATTGAGTACAACCCCTTAATGCCATTAGACTATAAATAAGTAAAGAATAAAAGTTTATAATTAATGAAATTATACATGTGAGATGGCTCTATTGAGTAAAAGAAGTAGAAAGTGATTAATTTTGATAAGTAATATTAATAGGGAGCCCTTTGGTGTTTGGATATGCAAACTTGAATATTTATTTAGTCCTTTTTATTAGTTATTTATAGATGTAAACTGATTAAGTTGAGGAAATGGTCAATTGAATTATGAAATCAATAGGTCTTGAAGGAATTAATGACTTGATAGTGTGCATGATTATGTAATTGTTAGTTTTTTAAAGAATGAACAATTGGACTGACAAATCATCGAATGGATGCCAAGGACACAAAAAGAATGTTAAGAAAGGCAAGGGCATTTGTTAAGGGAAAGGATCATAAAATAAAGAACTGACTTAGTTTTAGTAATAACTTTAATGTGACAAACGTCCTTAGTAAAGAAATGTGAGTATGAGTACCCTATAGTAGCAATTCTAACCTTCTAATGGGTATGCTTGTGCCATTTCCAGATATAACTCTATTTGGATTATAGGGTAGTGGCTTGATCAACCAATAAATCTCTTTTAAGTAAGAGTTAAGTTTAAAATGGATATCGAAGTGCTATGAAATAAGTTGCACATTAAATCTTAAGAGTTGGTGGAAATTGAAATGAAGGAGAAACATATTTCTTGTTTGCACCTGTTTGAGTTGGTCCTGTATTGTAATATTTTGATGTTTCAAATTATTATATATTAATGTAATAAGTATCGTATTTCATAATAATTGAATAAATTTTTTATTTAAATTCAAGGACAAATTTTTGTTAAGGAAGAAGATTATAACACCTTGAACTTTCAATTAATTATAAAATTAAATGTGAAAATGACAAATTTTATATTTTAGCAATTAAATATTAATTTTTAATTTTTAAAAATTAATATAAATTTAAATTTTTTTTACTAAATTAAAAATGAAATATTTTCAAGTCTTAATATGTCAAAATGAAGTAAATTTTTTATAAGTATTCCATTAACTATTTATTTATAATTTTTGAATCTAATATATATATATATATATATATATATATA
>CANXYC012612135.1:0-16408 GCA_948193065.1 Aleurites moluccanus
TATCAATTTTTAGTCCCTTGGCAACCAAAAGGGGGGGGGAGGGGTGAATTGGTTGTCTTTTAAAAATAATGACCAATTAAAATTGTGATGAAGGAAGAGAAAAAGAAAATCAACACAAAGATTTATAGTGGTTCGGCCAAAACGAGCCTATGTCCACTCCTCAAGATCACACTTGAGTATTTTAATATCTTTGATCTTTTTACAGGTTCAAGATCAAACCTAAGTGTTTGGTTCACACTCTAACCTTTTGCAATGTGTTTTTCTCAAATTAGGCTCACACACAATCCAAAAGATTTACAAGAGATTAGAAGAAAGAATTCCCTTTTTACCAAACTATTTTATAATCAACAATCTTTAACAACTTTGAAGATATACAATAAATGCAAGTATATACTGATTTTTGCACAATAAATATGAATGATCTTTCAATAAATGACTTTTAAACTTGTTTTAGGTTGTTCTATATTTATTTGATCCAAATCAAGTCATATTTATAGTCTTGGGGCAAAAAAGAGTCGTTTAGACTCTTTTTCCCGCAATAAATGCACCTGAAATTTCGCTCCAACTGCTAGTATACGAGTGAATCGCGCCCCGACTTGGATAATCGCACCTGTAATTCTCATCTGGTCATCTGACTCGATAAAGAGTAAATTTGAATTTCACCAAGTAGTGCCTGTGACTTGTAATTGTAGCGTTCGCGACCAATTACGTTACTAAGCATATGAACTTGGTTGAATTAAATATCATGCCCGCGACTGATCTTGTCATCCCTGCAACTTATATCTAGTCGCACCCGCGACTTATTTGTGTCGCGCCCGCTACTGGAGAGACTGTTCATCTTGAAGCTATTGGACATTTTGAGATATTCTAAATTTAATTTCATGCCCGAGAATAAACTTGTCAATCTCGCAACTTCACTTAGTCACACCCGTGACTTATTTGTGTCGTGCTTGCTATTGGAGAGATTGTTCATCTTGAAGCTATTAGATGTTTTTAGAAATTCTCAAATTAATTTCGCGCCTACAATTGGAATGTGTCACGCCCACGACCTAAAGTTTTTTAAGGATGCAATTGACTTTGTCGCACCTGTGACCAAACTTGTTCCTAGCGTCACGCTTGCGACTATAAGTGGTCGCGCCCGTAATGCAACAGTATCCTGCAATACTTCAGAGAAATACTTGGAAAATCTTGCACATAATCAAACAAACTCATTAATCCATTAAATTAGTATTTGTAACCATCAAAATAGATATGATGACATTGAGGTCTAGCAATAATGTTGCATACACATTGGCTCTTCCACCCAATCAAAGTCATATGCATCCGGTATTACATATTTCTGTGCTACAGAAGTTCGTGCCAGATCTGTCACATGTACTTGAATTGCAAGATTTGAAATCGATGAAGACTTGACATATGAAGAGGTACCAGTAGAGATTATGGATCATCAAGTCAGGCAATTGTGTAATAAGGAGATTTCGATGGTTAAAGTTTTATGGAGGAACCAATCAATGGAAGAGTGTACTTGGGAAAGTGAACAGGATATGAAGGCCAAATATACATTCCTGTTTTAGCATTAAGGTATGTAATTATTTAAATTCGAGGACGAATTTATTTTAAGGGGGTTAGAATGTAATACCTTAGATGCAAGCTACAGTAATTGAACAGTTTTAATAATTATTAGACCGAAAAAACTGACAATAGTTAGGAAATTGGAGGAATTAATAAAGAATTCAATTAAAGTTAATTTTTCACAGTTACTTAGACAATAATAGTTAATTATATGAAGAAAGTATGGAAAAGTATTAAAGATGTTGGAAAATCAATAGAATGGCAAAACCGTAAATAAGTGAAACTTCAAGGGCATTTTAGAAAACCTACTATCCACGACCCAGAATGACTCTGAAACCTATACGATGATAAATTACAGATAAAAATAAGCTATTTCACTCCTTACTTCAGAATCTAAATCTCAATAGAATTAACAGAATAAGTTATAGAAGGTTATGGGGTTAAAGTCTAATTAATGAAAGCTTTAAGGAGTAAAATGTAATTTGCCAATTCTGCCACCTATAAAAGAAACACTTAGCTAAAATTTTCTCCATCTTCTTATTTCTTCAAGCTTTGGCCAAAATATTCAAAGCCTTCCCCCACCATTTTCAAGCCAATTTTTTCAAGAGAAATCTAAAGAAAAACCTAGAATCAACCTTATTCTACCTATATTTGTCCATTTTCCATCAAATTAACCAAAGCAATTCAAGAATTTATTAAAGGGAGAATTTGACTATCACTCAAACCTAAGGTAACATGATGATTTCTTTAATTAATTAGGTTAAATCAGTGTTATAGGCCTTGAATTATATGGGTTTGAAGTTTAATTGCATCAATTGATGCCTTTGGTGGAAAAACACCAATTTGGAAACCCTAATTGAAGTTGTGTTTAACCAAACCCTAGGTTTATGATCTTTAATATCTAATTAGGTTAGAATATGTTAATTTGATGTCATTAGAAGCTTAATTGATGGTTATTTTGATGTAGAACACATTAAAGAGGAAAATTGCACATTTTGCCTACTTTGAAGCATTTGGTGAAAAACCAAATTTTCAAGCCAATTTGAAGTGCTAGGTGAGTTTAATATGCATCATTTGACATGCTTAATGCATTGAAATGGAAATTGGAAAGCTCCCCCAAAAGTCCCATTTTGCCCGAATCCTTAAGTACTATTCATACCTTTGATTTTTCTTTGTTTTGCCTTTGGATTCCTAAGCCTATTTGATCTCTTATATAATGTTATTTGTTGGATATCTATGGTCCATTATGTTACTAACATTGGGGTTTGTTTGTATGATATTAGGGAAATATCAATATTGCACCAAAGCTATAAAAAAAGGCCTAATATATGTTGCAGACCAAGTGTTTATTGTAATGCCTAGTTGAAAATCCATAAGCCTACCATTTGAATGTCATTGTGGCAAGCGACATTAGCTAGCTAATTGTGCCAACTAATTGACCTTGAATAACCATTTTGTATTCCAACCATTTGTTAATTGATATACCTATTATTGTTTCATATGTATCTTTCATTGGTTATAAGTTATTGCTTTATAGTATCATTTGAATGATTTGAAAGCTATTGATTATTGATGAGCGAATTCCTTCCCATTATTGTCCATTGATCTACTTCATCCTTTTATTGGATAAAATATTGATTTCACAGAGCTTCCTTACCAATGGGGTAGCGGGTAAATACCGTCGGCAATGTGCACATTATTTATAATGAACCCTAGTTGGGAAGGGTTAATTGTCCTAGCCATAAGGTTTGATCAACCTTAAGTATATTATATGAAATTATATATGTTTACATGTGTTAATGACCCATTATCTATCTTATCTACATGATATGAGTATTGTGAACCCGTTTATTGATCTCACACTTTTGCTTTTATTATCTTTCCTCATTTTGTAATTTGGTGTGCAACCCTGCCATTTATTGATTATTTGCTTGTTATAATATTATTACCTAACCTTTACCTTTGCATGATGCATATTAGATTCACTGAGTATTATATACTAATTCCTTTAGTTGTTTACCATTTTTCAAGGCAAGAGTAGAAGGCAGAATCCAAAATTTCTTTCCTTTGTGGATTTCTGCAGTGTAGTTCTGACAGTGTAATTAGTTAAACTCAATGTTGTAAATTATCTTAGTTGCTCCATGGTTATGTATAACTGATTATAGTCAGACTATATGTATGAATATATAATATAATATGGAGGTTATATATGAATCTTGCATATGTAAATCATGATTACAAACATCAGAGTAACAGATTAAGGAATGGCAGACTACAAATAGACATAATACATAATGTATGATTAATGATTGACTGGGTAATAATAAGTTAATTAATGGATTAGGATAAGGGTTCTATGGGTGTCAGTCGCTTCTGGTAGTTCCTGCATCCTGGGACCGTCATGTTCTAAAATTAGGACATGACAGAGGTGGTATCAAAGCCAAGGTGTATATGAATAGTAACTAGGTACAATGTTAATAGACATAAGTAAACCATGAAACATAGGAACTCCTGTTTCTTCCTTTGTTGTATTCGTTAAGTATATATGTGTATTCTGCATTTCTATACCATATTGAATTCTTGTTTCTATTTCTTATAGTGACCGAGATGTCTGACAGACAGAGAGACTGTACTATAGATGACAGAGACAAAGAGGTTACTAGAGAGGCAAAGGTAGCCTCTAATGAGTCCCTAGTCAGGGAAGAGATAGAGGAACCTTCCCATTCCCAAGGGAGGACAAAAGACACTAGAGTGGGTGATGACCCTTGAAGGATGGAAATAATGCAGGGGATGATGGATTTACATAGAGATATTCAAGAATTGAAAGACAGGCTATGCAGCCTCTAGTATCACCGGTAATGCCACCCCCTGTTGCACCAGTTCCAGCTCCTATACAACCAGTAGTTGTTCCTGGCAAGCCTGCAGTCCAAGAGGGCCATCAGCTTATAGAAGAAGGCAGAGTTAGTATGTTCAACTTTTCTAAAGTTGAATTTGCCTAAATTTAAAGGTGACAAGGACCAGTAGCCTATTGACTTCTTGGAACATATTGAGAAGGTAGTAAGGAGGCTACTTTATTCAGATGCTAGAGCAGTTGAGCTAGTTGGTATGTTATTAAAAGGGAAAGCTTGGGCATGGTTTTCCAAACATATAGAGCCACAGTTGTACAGTGATCACCCTTCTACCTGAGCTCAATTTAGATAGGCCCTAATAGATGAGTTTTTAATAGAAAGGGTGAAGACTAGAAATCTTATTCAGTTTGAATAGCTTGAAGAAGGTAACAGGAGTGTGGAGGAGTATGCTGATGAGCTTATCAGGTTGAGTAGATATGCTACTAGGATTGCTCCTACAGAGGTTGACCTGATTAGCAGATTCAGGAGGGGACTACATGCTTTATTATATAATGCTCTGCTAGCTACATAATTCACATTTTTGACAACTATTATTGATAAAGCTATCCAGATGGAGGAAAAGTATAAGTTTGAGAGAGCTAAGAGAGAACAAAAGAGGAAAGGAGGACCTAGTGTACAAAGTAGAAAATGGGAGGGAAGCTCCCAACCGAGACAAACTGAGGTAGTATCCAGAGTGGATCAGAGACCCCCGACAGTTAGCCAGAGGAGGAGAAGTCAAAGCAGAGGTCCTCCAACACAGTCAGCTTCTATTTATTTACAGGGTTCATCCAGACCTTTGACTCAGATGCCTAGTGTGCCTATCTATAGTTTCTATAGTAGGAGGCACGGAGGGGAATGTTGACAATAATCTAGTGCCTATTTGAAATGTGGTCAACAGGGGCATTTTATTAAAAATTGCTCGATGTGGAATGAACAACAGCTTTTTGCACAGTATCTCAGTTAATAGTGTAGATGAGTCAGAATGTTACCAAAGAGGCCCCAAGTAAGGGCAAAGGAAGAGGGCAGGCACCAAGCAACAGTCAGGCTCCTGCAGGTAGGGGTCAGGGGCAAGTTTTTGCTATGAACATTCAGGAGGTACAGAGAACAGACAATGCAGTAACGGGTATGATCTTAATTCAGAATGAGTTATGTAACACCTCAGTTTAAAGCTTTGAACTTAAGCTTTAAAGGGGCAAACTTAAGAGATTTGTCTTTTGTTTAATTGATATGTAATATGCATGTTTATGCTTGAATTGAATGTTTATGCATGTTTTAGGAAGTTCCATAAGTGTAAAAGTGGTTTAAAAGCTGTTAAGAAGAAATAGGGGAAAATTCAGTTTTTGGTGAACTGGGAGCAAAATGGTCATTTCACACCCCTTCAAGTTTTATGGAAATTAACATGATATTTGAATGTAGAAAAGAATATTAGGACATGAAAAATAATGATCTTTAATTTATTTGAAGTTTTGTCGGAGAATTAAACTCGGTTGAGAATAATTTCCAGCAAGCTGCTCAATTGAGGTGCTTGAGGTGCTTCATTTAAACTAAGGGCAATTTGGTCTTTTCCTTTGAGATATGAAATTATATGGTGTATGCAACCTTATGGTATCATTTTAGGCTTGATTAAATCTAACCATTGGATGAAATGATGAAGAAATGGATGGTTGTATGAATAGGTTTCACCATTTTTATCATAAGCCTAATGTATTGAATCAAGCCTTTGATATTTTAGTAGATTTTTCCCACCACTTCATTGTTCTTCATCTTCATCACCATTTCACCAACCATTTTTTCTCTCATCTTTCACCAAAGTTTCGACCACCTTGCTCCACCATCAAACCTTATAGTTTTCTTCCATTTTTGGATATAAACTAGTTAATTCCACCCTTATAAACTCAAATATAGCCTTAGATTTCAAGGAAAAACAAGAAAAAGCTAAGAATCAAAGCTTTGAAGTTTTTGAAAAACTTTTGGTAAGTTAATGATTTTGTGATTCTTTTGATTCAAATATGATTATAAGGTGTTCTTTGATGATTATTAGTGTTTAAAACATATTTTGAATGGATGGAATTCAAAAAGATAGAATGAAACCCTAATAGGAAGAACTTTGAATCAAAATGATGTTTTGATGAATCTTTTGGTACAAATGATGTTTATTTGATGTGTATGATATGAATTAATGGTTGAACGAATGAAAAAAATCCATTTGGTAGAAAACCTAGCTTGGCCGAAATGATGATGGTGTAAAATGATGTTTGATTTTTGGTGTTTAATAGGTTTAAAGGTATGAATGATGTGTATTTGATGTAATTAACATGAATTGATGGTTAAATGATGGAAATGAATTCATTTGGAAGAATCTTTATTTATGTCGAAACTTTGAGTAGCTTAATGATGAATGATGCTTTGATAAATGATAGGTATATACGAATGAATGTTATGCATTTGGTGTATATGAATGTTGAATGTTTGATTGGTGTTGAAAAATGGATGAATGGAATGATTTCCATTAAAGTGGAACAATGTTGACTTTGTTACTTTAAGGTGTTAGGTTAATGCAATTGAAGAAGTAAGGTTTAAATATAGTATAATGGCATGAATGATTGTAATGTATAAGTTCAAATGTGGAAAGGTTGAATGGTATAAGTATTTGGAAAGCATACTTGAAATGTAATGTATGTTTGGTATGAAATATTGAGCTAAGTGTTTGGAAGTTCATAACTTAGCATTATAATGATGAACATGTGTATAATGTGTGTTTATGTGTGCTAATGTGCTATAATAAGATATGATATGTGCTTTGATATGAAGTATAGTGAGTTTTAGTCTTATTAGAGTGATTTGGTTGTTATAGGGGAAAGTTTCAGGCAAGAACAGCCGACGGCGAGTCACGGGCTGGCTAAGTTTCTGGGGGTCTATATTGGAGTTTTGCTAAGAGGTGGGTCTATATATATGTTTCATGCATTATTCATTCATAAGTGATGCATTTATGCATATAAAATGATATCCTTGATTGAAAACTATTAATGATCCATTTTTGGGCAGTTTTGCTAAAATGACCTAAAATAGCGCTGCCGAAATGCCTAAAACTGGCCTAAACTTTGAATTGCTATAAAATTCATTCTGAAAGGCTTTTTGATATGAAACCAATCCCAATTGTCTATTATATATATGTATTTGTTATTGGTATAAAGAAAATGCCATGAAAATATTGATTTCAAGGCAAACCAGAAAGTGCCTGAAAAATGTGAATCGGACCCGTAATTTAGCGCAACTGGGCCCCGGCGGGCAACAATATGATATTGAGCCAAATGTTTCCTTTGAACTTTATTATGTTATATATCATCATTTAAGTCATATTTGAGACTTATATTGATATGTTTATGCCATATGAGACATCTGCATATAATATGTTATAATAGGACTACTTCGATGGTGTGGAAATAAACCATCGGCTGTATACACAGATATATGTTATGACCTCTGCTAGGGAGGGGTAAATTCCCTATGCCATGGATGATTGGAGGGATATGTGATGGAAGTGAAGTAACAGCTCAGTATGATATGATATGATATGACATGTTACAGGCTCTTGTTATATTATATGCATTATAGTTCATGATATGTATTTCATCATGCTATCACTAGTATTCATATTTACAGATCATTAATGGATAGATGTGACTGTTCATGAATAATATTGCATACTCATATATATATTGACTCACTGAGTATAATTTTATACTCGCCCCCTCAGTGGTTATATGTTTTCAGGACCTCAGAGAGACAGTCATCATAGGTTCTTCGAGTTACTGGTCGCCTAGGCATTACCCATACCCTAGGACCGTTATGGTCTAAAATTAGGCCATGACAAGTTAGCACAAACATTATTTGATTCGAGTGCCACACATTCTTTTGTATCACTACTATTTGCACCCAAATTGAAGGTAGAAAGGCAATTGATGATAGTTCCACTTGAAATAATCACACATATGGGGGAGAGTATAGAAGTAAAGTATTATTACTCGGGTTGTGTAGTTAAAATTGAGGATAATGTTCTGTGTGCTAACTTGATAGAATTGCCTGTGTTAAAACTTGATGTGATATTAGGTATGGATTGGCTAACAATACATTGTGCAGTGATTGACTGTTATGAGAAGAAGATTAAATTCCAGCTAGAGGGGCAACCATAATTTAAGTACCAGGGTGAAAAATGTGAAACTGGTATTCATCGTATTTCAGCTATCAGGGCTAGGAAGATGATAAGGAAGGGTTATTTAGTATTTCTAGCATATGTGGTGGATGCACAAAAGACTGTAATAGGAATTGATAAGATACCTGTTATCAGAGAATTCCCTGATGTTTTCCCTGAAGATTTTTCCAGGACTATCCCCAGAGAGGGAGATTGAATTTGAGATTGATATGTATCTTGGTACAGATTCGATATCCATTCCACCTTACAGAATGACACCTATTGAATTAAAAGAATTGAAGGTGCAACTACAGGAATTGTTGGATAAGGGATTTGTTAGACCGAGCAGTTAAAAAGAAGGATGGCTCACTAAGGATGTGCATTGACTACATGTAGCTGAATAAAGTGACTATTAAAAACAAGTATCCTTTACCACAGGTTGATGATCTATTTGATCAATTGCAGGGTGCCAGTCACTTCCCTAAGAATGATTTGTGATCTGGGTATCATCAGTTGAGAATTAAGAACGAAGATATACCCAAGATTGCCTTCAGAACCTTGTATGGACAATATGAGTTCTTGGTGTTGCCATTCGGGTTAACTAATGCACCAGCTGCATTTATAGATATGATGAACCGAGTTTTCAAGCCATAATTGGATAAGTTTTTCATAGTGTTTATTGATGACATACTTATCTACTCTAAGAGCAAAGAGGAGTATGCAGAGCATCTAAAAATTGTATTGCAGACTTTACGGGAACATTAGTTGTATGCTAAGCTGTCAAAATGTCAATTTTAGTTAACAGAAGTGTATTTCCTAGGGCATGTTGTCTGTAAGGATGGTATAAAGGTAGATCCTCATAAAGTTGAAGCAGTTTCTAATTGGCCCCGGCATACCAATATTACTGAGATTCATAGTTTTCTTAGTATTGCTGGATATTACAAGCGATCTGTGAAAGATTTCTCAAAGATAGCTGCTATTGACCAGGTTGACTAGGAAACATGAGAAATTTCAATGGACAGGTGAATGTGAGAAGAGTTTCCAGACTTTGAAGTCTTGTCTCACAAGTGCTCCAGTGTTAACTTTGCCAACCGAGACAGATAAATTCACGGTGTATTGTGATGCCTCCAGAATCGGATTGGGCTGTATGCTTATGCAAAATAAAAGGGTTATTGCTTTTGCTTCTCGAAAATTAAAGAAGCATGTGTAATACCCTAGGAAATCCTAACTTGTATGCATGATTTAATTCTTAGCATATGATTAAAAAGCATTGAAATGATGGAAAATAATTTTAGAGACACAGTTAGAAAGTGAATGTAATACTTTTTTGAAAATCGGCGGTGTCGGAAACACTGCTGAGAAATTAGCAGTCCGGTCAACAGATGAATTTCTGATTTTGACTAGGGGGTACAAGATCACATAAATGCATGTGTAATTTTGGTAAAAAGAAAGAAGTGAAAAACATTTAGGAACACTGAAAAAGTAACTGATGGCAAAATCATAAATAAATGAAACTTCGAGGATAATAGTGGAAATTGGTCTGTCTGGGTTTCAAAATGGCTCTGAAACTATTTTTATAAATAAGTATAAATTAAAATAAGCCTTTTAATTCCACACTTTGAAATTTAAATCCCAACAAAATTGTTTGAATAAATTACAGAAGAAGTTGGGGTCAAAGTATAATTACTTGAATGTTTAAGGACCAAAATATAATTTTTCATTTTTGCTTAATATATAAGCATGCCTTAGAATTATTTTTCTCATTTTCTTCTTCTTCCTCCAACTTGGCTGAACCATTGTTAGCAAAATCTCCACCATTTTCCAACCAATTTTTAAGAGAAAAACCAAAGAAAACTTAAAATCTAACCTAGTTCTTTCATCCTCCATCTTAATTTTGCTTGAAACTTAAAGGAATTCAAGGGATTTTTGGCAAGGGGATTTTGGGTTCACCATCACCTTGAGGTAAGGAATTGTTTTTTTTTATTCTATAGTTTATTTAGATGATTTAGAGATTGAATTTGATGGGTTTTAGGTTAGATTGCATCAATTGATGCATTTGGATAGAAACCCCCAAATTTAAGCCATGGATTAAAGTTTTTTGCTTTAGCTATTTTAATTAGTGTTATTTAATGTTAATTAAGCTTATAATATGTTAATTGGAGGCTAATGGATGATTAATTAGTGGTTATGTTGTTGTAGAAAACCAAGTTACACAAGATTGCCATATATGCCTCCTTTGAAGAAAAGTGGTGGAATCAATTTTTCTATGCAATTGGAAGCTTTTGGTGAGTTCTATATACATCATTTAACATGTATAAAGCATTGAAATTGAAATTGGAAACCATATGTGAAAGACCATTCTTGGCCGAAACCTATATCACTATTCACTCTTCCATTTTTGCTTTGTTTTTCCTTTGTATTACTTAGCCATTTTGATCCTTTTAATTGTGTTTACTATTGTATATTTTTTGCTTATTGTGTTGTTGACAATGTGGCTTAGTTGTTGATTGAATGGGCATTGTTAACCTTGCACCAAAACCTAGCCATTTTGCCCATTCAACCTTGCCCACCATATGTTTGATGAAATGCCTATGTATATTGCCATTGGCCTATTGCATTTTCTTCCATCGGCCTACCATTTGATTGCCATCATTGCCAGCGACATTGGCATGCCAATTGGCCTACCAATTTCCTTTGTATAGCCAACCTTTGTTCCATACCTTTGTTGTTTACCAAACCGATTATCATTGATTATATATTATATATTGCAATGCCATTTATTAAATCTCTACTTGATTTGAATGATATTGAGCTTATTGTCATTGATGATACCATTGTTGCATAATGGTGTCTATTGATATGATATTCACTTGTATTGATATAAATATGGTTTGACAAAGCTTATGTTCCGACAGGGTAGTGGGTACATACTGTTGGCAATGTGCACATTGATATTGATGCCCTAACTAGGAAGGGTTATTGGTACTGGCCATAAGACCTAATCAGTCTTATGTTTACTTGATATGAGATCGATTGTGTGATTACATATAGTCTACGTGTTTTAAGGCCCTATATCTGTCTTACCATATGATTCCATGCCATTGCTATAACCATTGATCTTCCTATTATTTACTGTCACTAATTCTATAATCCGACATTATTGATATTGGTACAATTGTTTCTTTATTATTATAAACCATTGATCCATCCTATGTTATTTGCGATGCATATAGATTCACTAAGTATCTTATATACTCACCATTTCCTTATTTAACCATTTCAGGGGAAGAGTATACTGCAGAATCCCAACTTTAGACATTCCACAGATTTCTGCTCACTATTGATTAATGTAAATATTATATGTTCTGTATTTTTGGTATTCATGTTCTTGCTGCTCTATGGGGTATGTATGGGTTAGTTAGGATATGAACATGTATATGTATATGTGATGATGCTTTATGATATATGATATGATATATGATGACAGATGTTATAGCCAACAACATTAAATTCAATCAGTTTTACAAAATTGCAGAATGAATAGTAACTAAGTAAATTGATTAATTATTGATAGTTGTAGATTTGTGCACGTGATACTGGGTATTATGGGTGCCGATCACCATTGGCATCTCTTGCATTTTAGGACCGTCGCGATCCAGAAATAGGTCGTGACAGCATGAGACGAATTACCCGACACATGACTTGGAGATGGCAGCAGTGATATTTGCACTAAAGATCTAGAGACATTATCTGTATGAGGCTAAATGTGAGATATTTACTTATCATAAAAGCCTATAATATATTCTTCAACATAAGGATTTGAATCTCCGGCAACAAAGATGGGTTGAGTTGCTAAAGGATTCTGACTGTGAGATACTGTACTATCCAGTAAAGCTAATGTTGTAGCAGATGCATTGAGTCGGAAGTCTATGGGTAGTCTAGCACATATCTCAATTTCCAGAAGGCCTTTGATCCATGAGATAAAAGAATTAGTTGACATGGGAATTGAGTTAGAACTAGGATCCCAGGATCTAAGCTAGGCTCTGATAGCCCAATTTCGAGTTAAGCCACTGTTGATTGATGATGTTAAGGCAATATAGGATAGGGATCCATATCTTCTGAAGTTAAAAGAAGATGTTTAGAATGGCAAAGCTTCAAAGTTCACAGTTAAAGATGTGTATTAAAATATGGTAAACGACTACGTGTACCAGACATTGATGGACTACGAGAGCAAATTATGAAAAAGGCCCATTATTCTTATTATAGTGTACATCCTAGAATCACAAAGATGTACCATGATCAGAAAGAGTTCTATTAGTGGCCTAATATGAAGAAAGAAGTAGCTAAATTTGTATCTACTTGATTAGCCTATTAGCAGATTAAGTTTGAGCATCAGAAGCCGTTTGCTTTGCTGCGGGAAATAGAGTTACTATAGTGGAAATGGGAATAAGTCATTATGGATTTCATGATTGGGTTGCCAAAGACTTCATGAGGCTATGATTCTATATGGGTAATAGTGCATCAGTTGATGAAATCTGCTCATTTCCTTGAAGTGAAGACAAGTTATTTTGCAACAAAGTATGCACAATTGTATGTTGATAAGATAGTTCAGCTTTAGGAGTCCCACTAGTGTAACACCCATCATTTTCCTAAACAATCTTTGTATATATATTTATGTGTATAAATTTATTTTTTTAATTGGCTAATTAATTAATTTCAAAATAAATATAAATATTTACTTATTAATTATTTTGGATAATGATAGAAAATGAGTATGGAAAATTTTGTGAGAAATATTGATTGAGTTATTGAAATTTGCGTGAGAAATGTTAAGTGTTAAGGAATTGAGAAATTGAAGGCAGTAGCAAATATGAGGAAACTGGGTTAAGGGTTCCTAGCCGACATTGGCCAGCTGGCCTCACGAAGCAGCAATACCGAGCTGGTCTTGCGAAGAGGCAATGCCAAGCTGGCCTTGAGAAGAGGAATGGCGAAGGAGAAATTGTGAAGAGGAATATGCAAAGAGGAAATGCGAAGAGGGATATGCGAAGAAGAATAGGTGAAGAGGAATGGTGAAGGAGAATGGCAAAGAGGAAAGGCGAAGAGGAAATGCAAAGAGGGATATGCGAAGAAGAATAGGAGAAGAGGAATGGAGAAGGAGAATTGCGAAGAGGAAATGCGAAGAGGAATAGCGAAGAGGAAAGGCAAAAAGGAAAAGTGAAGAGGAAAGGTGAAGACGAAAGGCAAAGAGGAAATGCGAAGAGGAATAGCGAAGAGGAAATGCGAAGAGGTAAGTGCGAGCCAACATATGCAAAGAGGCACATGCGAGCCGGCAATGCGAAGAGGCATTGGCGAGCTGGGAATAGCGAAGAGGCATGTGAGAGCTGGAAATGGGAAGAGGCATTGGCGAGCCGAAAATGCGAAGAGGCATTGGCGAGCCGGCATATGCCAACTGGCAAAGGCGAGCCGGCAATGCGAAGAGGCAATGGCGAGCTGGGTCTAGTAAGCCGACAAGCGGCGAGCTGGACCAGCAAATTGAATTTTGGCAAGGCAAGATTCATTAGTGCACAGTAACGGGATTTTAACAGATAGGCAGAAGCCTATTTAAGAGAGGCAGTAGCAGATACTTAAAAATGTTAAGTCATTTTTCTTTCTTTCTATCATCACTGCATTTGTCCCTTCTTCTCCCAAAGCCCGACCATTGTTCAACATCTTCCTCACCGATTCTCACGTTTTCTCCACCGAATTTTTTGGATAAAATTGTGAGAATCATATATACTATCTGGGTTCATCCTCTTTCAGTCCATAGCCAATGAGGAGGGGCTGGAAATATCGGCAGTAACAGTAAAAGGAATTTCTGCCGGGAATCACCCTTTGAGGTAAGTGATTATTTGTTGGTTTTTATTAATTCAATAGATATTATCGAGGTTAAAATGAATGGGTTTAGAGTTATTTTAGCTAGATTAACTCTAAGTAATGGAAATCCCAAAACTCTAGGGTTTATGTAAAACTTTGAATATTGAATTGATGAATTAGTGATGGGATTCCTAAATAGATGATAGAATTAGTTAATTGAGTAAAAGAGAACACGAAATTGATGGACAACTTAATGTGAAATTGTAGATTGTGGAGATTGAGTCCTCAAAGTAGCCAATTTATGGATTTTTGAGGAAATTGGTGAGATTGGCTAAGCAATTTGATTGTTGGAAAGTTAAGGTGAGTTTTACATGCATCATTTGAATTACCAAATTGATTAAATTGATTGTTAGACACCATTTGGGAAAACCCCAAATGGGCCGAACCCTTTGTTGTGAAATACCCTTTGATTTTCTTTGAATGTGTAATCCTATTCTCTTATCGAATAAATGTATATTGTTATATATCTTTATTTCATTGATACCAAATGTTCTAAAATACCGAACCTTGCTTTGCTTACGAATTATTCTAATACCGAATTTTAAGAGGATATTGAATATTGTATATG
Source organism: Aleurites moluccanus (assembly GCA_948193065.1). NCBI lineage: Eukaryota > Viridiplantae > Streptophyta > Magnoliopsida > Malpighiales > Euphorbiaceae > Aleurites > Aleurites moluccanus. Next base: position 15,134 of record CANXYC012612135.1, read on the forward strand.
GCATGGCCATTATTGATATTGGATATTTAATTGATTGGAAACCAAAATGATTGATTGATTGAATTTGGATGCCATTATTGTTAATGGTATCCCTTGTTATTGACCCTGTTGTGATTGTGACAGATTTTTCGATTCGACAGGAGAGTGGGGAAATATTGTTGACCTTATGCACATTGTATATCTGTACCTTAGCTGGGAAGGGTTTTGGTCCCGGTCATAAGGTCTGATATGCCTTATGTTTATATTGTTCCCTAATATGGATGATTAGGACCTATATGGTCCAACGCATTTGATATGGAGACTGTATGATTTCTTTTCCTACAGTCCATCCCACTATCTATCATTTCACATGTGTAACCTAATTATATGATATTGTTGTATCTTATTGATGATACCTTATGAACTTGACATTATTCAGTTCTTGATTATATTCGATTAATATCCTTATTGATTAACCCAATTGTTATATTGCGATGCATGTGAATTCACTGAGGATCATCTATACTCACTGCTCATTGTTTACCCATTTCAGGAGAGGATTAGAGCTGCAGAATCCAGACTTCTGTGTCTCTGAGGATTCTGCAATAGATATCTGATGTATTTTCCAGATACTTATTTTGTATAACTATTATCTTTTGGTGTTCATAATCTAGCTGCTCCATGGGTATGTACGGGTTAGCTAGGAAATGAACATGTATCCCAATGATGATATTATGATATAGAAATATTATGATCGATATGATTCTGTGGGTATTGTAAATACATTTGATTGAGAATGTATGACAGGTTGAGATTAATAATGAATGAATATGAATTGTGTACAGGAATATAGGATTGATGTGACTGATTTATGGTTCTATGGGTGCCGGTCTCCATTAGCATCTCCCTTGCCCTAGGACCATCGCGGCTTGGGAAACCGGGTCGTGACAACTAGTGATCGTTTTAGATAGAGGGACATAGTTCACTTTACGGTAGTCAAAACCTAGAATCTGAACCACAAAAAGTTACTTGGGGAAATTTTGACTTGACTTAATTGTTGTGAATTATTATGTGTTTATGTTTGAATTTGATATGTATGCATGTTATATGATGTGTTTGTATGAATAGAGGGGGTTTAAAGGATATTAGGAAGCAATCGGGTAAAATTGAGTTTTTGGTGAACTAAGGGAAAAATGGTCATTTCACATCCTTTAAGTTTTTAATGGAAATTAACATTATATTTGATGATAAAGGATAATATTAAGACATGAAAATAGAGGTATAATGATCAAATGA
>CANXYC012612574.1:0-34932 GCA_948193065.1 Aleurites moluccanus
TATATATATATATATATATATATCATTCCAAAGGAAAGGTCAATCCAAAGAACATGGGTAGGAAATTATCATATGGTTAGGCTTACAAGAGCAGAAGTGCTCACAATCGAATAGCACTGTCAAATCACATGATAGAACTGCAGAGTGCATCAGTAGCCTTGCTACCTATCACAACAGAGCGCATTGGTAGTCTTTGCTACCTTATCGCAAACGCATATTTGGCCAGGCATACGCCTAGAGTTCATGGTCCCCTCTAGGTGGAACACTGATAAAAACCCTATTAGCTAGGTTCCCAAAGTGCACAATGGACCAATGAATTTACTCTCATTGGGAAGAGCGTTCTATTCATAAGGTCATACGATTGCAATCTCACAAGAAACATGTTGGTCATAAGACCATCAATATATATAACATAAATTCAGTCAAGTTAACAAATAGGATTTATATGAACTTGATCCAAAGAAGATTGACCAAGTCATTTACATTATATATATATATACATGGTAATCACATGAAACAAATGGTAAATTTTGGTTTGAGAATATCTTGGAACTTTCATTTAATAGTTCATTAATACAATGTCGAATAATATGTGAATCATATGGGTGAACATTAAGAATACTTGGATGCAATGTTCATACTTAACTTAAAGCAATTTATCCTCAATTACTTGAAAAATCAATAATTCTCCTATAATTTCTTGAACCCTCTTCTCCTATGAAAATCCCCAAATTCTCACAATTAGGGTTTCCTCAATTAATAAGACATAATAAAATTTCTTATAATTTTAACCATCTTATAGTTTCTATTTTTGATTCCCAACATCAATTTAATTCATCTCTTAAAGAAAATCTGAAATTAATACGAATTTACTGTTCACGTCACTATTTATGATAATCCATAAATTCTGATTTTCCCACATTAATTACAATTAATAGCCTTAAAATGCTTGCAATAAATCCTATATACCCATAATTAACTATCCTAACTACCAGAATTTATTAATTTAAAAAGAGAATGACATTTGAAGAAAAGTTACCTTATTTCTCCAAAACTGATTTCCTTAAAAAAATCTACCTTGAAAATGAAGATTAATATCTCAGAATGTAATAACTTAGTGATTTAATGCATTAATTCTGAGTATTAATGCATTAGAAAATAAATGGGACAAATTTGAGAAGAAACGAAGAAGAACGAAGAAAAGAAGAAGAAAAATTGTGAAAGAAAAGGCTACTGGGCAACTGGTTAAATAGGCTACTGCCTCAAAATTTCTGCTTCGCCAACTCGCCTCGCCAATCTACCTCGGTAAGGCCACCTCGCATAAGCCACTTCGCCAATCCCACTTCGCATATGCTACCTCGCATATGCCATCTCGCCAATCTCTGCTTGCCTAACTCCACTTTGCATATGCTACCTCGGCAATGCCTCTTCGCCAATCTTTGCTTGCCTAACTTCACTTCGCATATGCTACCTCGGCAATGCCTCTTTGCCAATCTCTGCTTGCGTAACTCCACTTCGCATATGCCACCTCGACAATGCCTCTTCGTCAATCTCTGCTCGCTTAACTCCACCTCGCATATGCCACCTCGGCAATGCCACATCAGCAATGCCTCTTCGTCAATCTTTGCTCCACGAACTGCCTCCTCTCATTTGCCGGCTTGTAAATGCCACCTCGCATTTGCCGGCTCGCAATGCCAGATTCTGCCGAGCTGGAATCCTTCCTCGACAACTCATATTAAATCAGCTCACAAATGAGTTACAAACATTAAAACTCCATGATTCTTTTTTTTACTTAAAATAGATACTCAGGGGTTCAACATATCCAAAATTCAAATTAAAAGGATATCTATATAAATTATGGTGAATTTCTAAAGTTTACCCTGACTTTACTGCCCAAAAATCATTTGAACAAGTCTGATAAATTCCACTCTCAACTAAGCTATACTTATTCAATTCCCCTGAAATTTTACAGCCAATAACATAACACATAAAGAAACATTTCTCATGTTTACACTTTTGGCTCATTCAGCTTCAATCATTTCCAGAAAATTAAACAATCACAAATTTCCTGCAGAGAATAATGAATCAGACAGGTTCTGCTCAAGGAGACATAACTCTTCACACACACAGAATTTTACATAACCATTTTACAGACCTGAATATGATATATAAATCTACAACTTTTATGCTTTACACTTTATTAAATTATTCCTTTAAAATCATGAAATTAGCCTTACAAAATCCTCCCTGCATACAGAATTTCTGAATTCCTCAAAATATTTATATATCCTCAATCAATTCGATAAACATACAATTATTAAAATAACAAAACAAATGACAGATATTACATTTTTAAAATAAAGACCTCAAATTTTAATAAAATCAAAATACATGAACTTTTTAGTCTAATTTTAAAAATATATAGACTTTTTAGCATAATATGACAAAACACAGAGATCTCAAAGTAATTATCCCATTTTAATTTTAAAATTAATTGAGTCATTTATTTGAATTTTTTATTTTTATACTAAATGTTTTGAGTGATATCTTTACTAATTATCAATGTTTTCAGAACTAGTGAAAGCAAAGGGTCAGTGGGTGAGAAGTTCGACCGGGTCAAACCGGTTTAACCAAAAAAAATGGTACACATATATATGTATATATAATTTGACATTTATTATATATATGATGAAAATAAATATAATGTAATTATGATTAAATTAAAAATTTATATAAAATCATATTTTTTATGGTGTCAATCTAATCACATTAAGTCAAAAATTATATATATAGTAAAGTTATAGATATTCACTTGCATAAATATCTACTCACGCAATAAGATAACATACAATAGGGTCATAATTTTGGCGTTGGAAAAAATTAAAATAAAGTTACTGAAATTCTCTTAATTTTTTTTAACTCAAAATAGTACCGTTTTGTCAAACAAAAATGACATCGTTTAAATCAAAAATAAAATTTAAAATTTAAAAATTTAAAAAAATTTAAAAAAAACTAAAAAATTTAAAGAAATTTAAAAATAAAAAATTAAAAAAAAAAGACCCGCTCGAATCAGAAAAACCAATATGATTCATCAGTTAACTGATCGGATTATCGATTTTTTAATCGATTTTTGGTGGACGGATAAATGAAAGCTGACCGAATCATCTTTGATTCGATTTTTAATTTTTCTAAATGGACTGGTCGATCCTGTCTAATTTTGACAACTATTCTAATTATAATTCCACTAAATCTTACTATTTTTTTTCTAATTTAGTTTAGATCTAAATCTTTATTTCTTTCTTTTTTCTCCTCAATCTCGATGTGTTCAATCTTCCCAATTGAAATCTCTTTATATCTCCACTTTATGTATCTAAATCATTTTAATCTCTATTATTTTATCTTGTTCTTAAATTATAAGAAATTAATTATTTAAAAAAATATCAAATATAAAAAGAAATCCTGCCCCAAAATAGACCAATTGGCGTGGACGAGACTTACAACAGTAAATCGAGTCTTGGGAGTTTTGGTAGTTGTGAACGTAGTTATAACAAGTGTGCCGGTATTGTTAAGCCAACACAAAGTCGGTCAGACTCTGAACAATGGTATTACTAAAATGAATTTCTTAAAGTACCTTTTGATATATAATCATAATTTATTTATCTTATAAAAAATATCATTGATACTTAAATTTACTTCATAGCAAAACTTTAATTTAAATTATTTTCTAGTTTTTTTTTTTTTTTAATTGGACTATATCTTGATTATGTATGTGAAAATATGAGAGCTAACATTATATGATTAGAACATGTAAATTAATTTGTAACAATTTTTAAATTTTTATGACAATTTTAATTATTACAAAATACATAATTTTTTTTATAGTAATTACGTGTTTTAAAAAATTATAATGGAAAAGCATATACGCAAGATATTCAATTGAAAAAAAAAAAAAAAACTATCTAATATTGCATTCCTAATTAATGATGCTTCTTTCAATATAAAAACTCAATTGACAAGATTTATATTAAATTCATCATCATATATATGTTATTACACTAAACACATAAAATTTTATATTGTTCTTCAATATTTAAAACATCACATTAATATTTTGTGAAATAAATCTCAAGATGTTCGAATACAAACTCGACTGTCTTCTTCTCCTCTCTCTCTCTATCTCTTTGTATAATCGATCAACCATGTCGACTAGGAGGACTTTTACTACGAACAGCACCTATTCCAGGCTGCGAACGAGGTGGCAAATTTTTATAATCGGTATACTTTCCCATCATATGCTTTTCCTCTTCATAATGACTAATTTTGCTAATTCTCCAACTGTCAGCTTTTTCTTTCCTTGCTTGAGTAATAGTAAATGAGATTGATCCAACAACTATCAAGATTAGTAGAAACTTCATTATCAACCTGCACAAAAAAAATATACTTTGCATTGAGTTTTTAATTAAAGTTATTTAGAGTTATAATTAATATATTTATGATGAAAAATAAACAGCAAAAAGAAAAGGTTTAAGAATTAATAACATAGATTTATCAAGGTAAGCAATATGATACTTGAAAAACAATGAACTGATTTTATCACAGGTTTAAACAATAGATAAATTCTGGGGAAGGCAAAGAAGAATTATCACCTCTTCATAATGAAACTGTAGCAACAATTTCTATACTTTTGGCAGCAAAAAAGCAAAATCAATAAACTCTATCTCAGTGCTACAAACTATTTATATATTGGAGTTATTGTAAGTTCAGATTTCAATCAAAACCTAATTATCAGAAAAAATAAATAAATAAATAATTTTTGTATTAAGAAAGAGAACACATACCTCTTCATGGTCAGTTTTGGTTGCCTTCTATGCCTATATTTCAAGAAATTTAATTGATGTAGGCTTATTTGCTTTGGCTCAAAGCAATTTAATCTTTTTATAGCAGTAGCAATTTAATCTTTTTAATATTTAATTTTTCAGTCCAAATCAATTCAGTCAATTCTACATGCACTATTGGTGGTCGTAAAATTGCATTCATACAGTTTAGTTATACTTTCTCATATCTTTGGTAGTCTTCCTCTAATTTCTTCTCATGCTTTTATCAAGAAAAAATTAAAAAGTGAAGTCAATTAACTTTGCTTTGTTGAAAAGTGAAATCAACCTTGCTTTTTGAGGGAAGGTCTCTCTCAAGTAGCATTGCATGGCAAGGCAAGGCAAAGGACCACCTGCGCATGCCCATTCAACTTTTAGAACTTATAAATTCTCATTATTATAGAGATTATGAATAATCCACAATTTTAGAAATTATTATTTTTATAGTTTAGCAGCAAAATTATATTACAAGTCAATTTACATGAATAAATCAAATACCTCAAATTTAACTCGTATATTATTCAAAATCTGCTCGATTTCAATTAAATCAAATTTGAATTCAAATAATTCAATTGAATTGAATTATAATATTTTATTCAATTCACTAGTGAACCTAATTAAATATTTGGTTTTTAATATAATTTTAATATATTTTATATTATAGATATTATTTAAAAGTTATATATTAATTTAAGTTAATTCGGAGTGTATTTCAATTTTAATTTAACTAAATAAATAAGTTTATTTATTTATTTTTAAATAAACTCAAATTTAATATTCTATCGACTTAATTATATCTCATCCTGCGTAACTTATTTCTTTGAGATTTTTACAAAATTATCAAAAAAATATTTATTAAAAAATACAACATATATCAAATATATATTAAAAATATATTAAATATATATCAAATAAATACCATATATACCAAAACATATAAATAAAAAAAAGGTAAAAGGGTAAAAAAAAATTGGAAAAATGAAAAAAAAATCAAAAAAATTATATATTTGTGTAATTTTCAGTTCTTTTTTTATTGCTTTTCAAAAGATGCTGGACCAGAAATGATGAAGTAAAAACAGCCCACAAATGTATGACCTTTTTAATGATTGCCGTTGCAGCCCACATACAATTGGACTAAATTTGGAAGCATTTGGCAAAGCCACTTATTTGGGTGAGAAAAAATTGAATTAACTGTAAATTAAATTGAATCAAATTTAATTTGATTGATTCGATTTAATTTTAAAATTTAATTTAATTTAATTTATTTTTTATACATTTTGATTTATTCAATTGAATTTAGTCAAAAACTTAAAATAATTAAACCGATCAAATTATATATGTTACAATAATTATATATATTTTATTAAAAAGTTAAATTAACTAAATTATTGAACTCAAATATTTCAATTAAAATTTAAATTCGATTCATTTAAATTGTAAACCGAACCGACCAAATCTTCACTCCTGCTAAAGCTTCTCATGGAGAAGAAGAGAACAACAAAGATTAACTCTTGCACATGAAATTAATACCAAATAAATTGTTTTTAAAAATGTTTTACCCTAATCTTGGTGAGAAGACGTGTGCTAGCTCTAATCTTCAACTTCTTTAAGAGAAATAAACATAAAGGAGAGTAATGTAAGATGCTGCCAGCCTCAACATAAAATTTGTTACTGTTAAATTCTAATTTGTTACTGTTAAAAACTTGTCTCAGAATGTATCTCAACTTCAGAGTTCAAAATATGAAGTCTTTTTAAGGCCTTGCCACTGTCTTCTATCATCATTCTCATCCCGCCTGATTTCAATCTTCTAGTTCTTAGAGGGAAGCAACGTTTTTCAGATACTACTCTCTGGTAGAAATTCTTAAGTTCTCAATTCAATTAAAAGAGATACAAACCTCAAACATGAATCTGGAGGAGAAGTGATAGAAAATATGTGCAGTCTACTCATTTTGTGACCTTAACCATCATCCGTCGCTTGTAGTTGAACTTCAAATTAAATGAGTTTGTTCTAGTCCTACATGTGCTCCTCGTTTAGCGACCTCATTTTCTCTTGCCACTCTTAAACAGGACATGCTACTCGTTTTCATAATGAGTATACTTGGCAGCAGTATCATATCAATATCATAGTTATCATTCTTATGTCTGCACCACAAGTAGACTAAATGTTTGCTCTGCATCTAGATGCAAAAGGGTCATTTAATATTAGAAATTGTTCGGTAAAGAATTCAAAATCCTTTGTGGAAGCATATGATGCCTCCAAAACAGGGGAGATAGAGATAACCATGGCAAACATCAGCAAAGAAACAGGGAGCTAACCCACTTAAGACTGATAATTGCATGAAACATTGAGCAATAGAACAATATTTTAGTATAGTAATTTTGTTTAGAAAATATCTTAAAATAAAAAAAATCCATATTGATTTAGCACATCAAACTTCCAATGAGAGTTTAGAATATTTATCAGAAATATCAGACCCACCAAATTAGCTTTTGATGCAAAGGGCTCTATTCTTCTATCTCAGTATAAAACTTCTACCATGCAAAAGACCACGTATGTTTCAACTTGCAAGTTCATTTCCAAAATATCCATATTATTGGCCGCCCGCAAATAAACAAAGCAACAATTTTGGTAAAGATTGCAGAAATTTTCATTTACTCATTAGCTTTCAATATGCAAATATGAATAATGGACTTCATCCCAATATAGCACTGATCAATACTATACTTCATTTTTTGGATGAAATGAAGCTATCCAATGAAAATACCTTAAAGTAGTAGAGCAATATTTATGTATTCACAAGAAAGGCTTCAAAATTTACCTTTGTAAATTCCATGGAAGAGAAAACCGTTATTCGATTTACTGCTGAACATCTTCTAGCTGCAAACTTAATTCCCTTGGCCAACCTACAATTTAAAGAAGAAACTAACGAAATGTATGATTATGCATTAGAATTTTTCTTTTCCCCGAAGCTTGATTATCGATTAGCAGTTCAATAAAATATTGGATTGTCATGAAAAGGCCAATTTTCAACTGTTCTTCTCTGGCATCTTTATAGTAAGAGAGAATCATTGATTTCAACTATCTGAAATTTGAGGCAAAACATATGAAAAATGCTTATTTAGCATTCTAATCACCCACGCAAATCATCAGTAGCAGCAATTCAACTCTTAATCATGACAATTCTGACCACCAATTAAAAAATCCTGCAACAAATTTTGCTTTATCCTTGATCTTCAGAATACATTGACAAATTTGATGTAAGATTGAAATTACAATATCACCTCCAATATCAAACCTTGTTTAATTGCCCATATGAATCAATACACAGAACACAGGGCGTTTACAAAATTAGCTCTTCATAGGAGAGAAATATAAGAAAGAAGAAAGAAAAAAAGGGGAAAATATGCCATACATTTTTGCTTCAATCATCAGCTTAATAAAAGAAGTAAAGAATTAAAATTCAGCTAAATTTCAAGAATGGTAACAACCACAATCCACCATTACAATCCAAAACCCCAGAAAGAGGAAAAATTGAAAAATGACAGTCAATCCAAAAACCACCTCTATACAACCCCATCAAAATTTTATCCAAAGAAATTTAAACTCAGATTAAAAAAAAAGTACTGACAAATGAAATTAAAAAAAAAATTAACTAAACAGCTAAGCATTCACAGGACCTGGAGTGATTAACACTGTTTTACCAGGCGGACTAAACGATGGCGGTGGAGCCCCAGTTACAGCTGGCCCATTTGGCGGAGGCGGAGACAACAACAATAACGGTGGCGGCGGCGGCGGAGGAGTAATAGGATTAGAATCAGGCGGGGGTGGACTTGGGTTAAAGCTCGGAGGGCTAATTTGAGGTGGACTTGGACCGGTTGGTTGATTAGATCCAGGGTCAGGGGAGTTAGGCTGGTTTCCGGCTGAGACAGGGCCAGGATTAGGTGGGGTTGGATTAAGAGAAGGATTCGGGTTAGGGAAAGTAAAGGGTGGCGGAGAATAGCAAGAATCACCGGAGCATTGGCGAGATTTTTTGTGGGTATGGCGTAAAAGCCCAAATCCCAAGGTGAGACCAAGCACAACAAGAACTGTCACAATGAAAATAAAGATCTTTGTTGCTTTCCCCACATAACACATTCTTCTATTTCTTATCGACAGAGTTCTCTGATCAATTTGTACTTAAAGAACTCAACTTTCAGATTAAACTGACCAGAATCTGAAATGTTTTGAAGGAAGAAGAGCGATAGATAGTGAGAAAAGTAAATACTAGTTTTGTAGTGTAGTACATTTGGAGATGGGCTGGTTTGGTTGTCTGTATATGAAAGAGTTAAGTATGGTCACGTGAAGGCCAATTGACAAAAAGAAAACAGAAGAAAAGTATACTAAATGCTGTCTGTTGTTCCATTACCTACTAATCTATGATATTTGCTGTGAAATTAATTAAATTTAAACAGAGTTGATGGAGTGATTAGCAAATTTTTTGTTTGAAACAGAGTAAAAAATTTGAAGGTTTTTCAGTAATGGAGGTGATGGTGATTATTGGGTATGAGTTCCAATTACAAGATGTATCAGATTGATTACCAAATTGATGTCTTTCTTTCCATTTCCTTCAATGGCAATGAGATAGTAGCAGCAAGTATGAAGAAGATTAATTGCTAAATACATGTGCAAGTTCCTGAATTGTCATGAATTGTACAATTGAGTTATTGTGATTTTTTTTTTTTTTTTTTTTTTGTATTGTGATATTGACAACAACATGTTTCATTTTCAGCAATTGAGTTTTCATGATTTTATTTAGATTTTGTATTATAGTATCATGTTTAGCAAAAAGATAATCTTAGCTTCATGTTTCAATTTCAATAATAATATATACCCATCCAAAGGACATTACAATGAATTGATCAGTAGATTATTTATTAAAATTAATCATTGAATTTGAAATTTATATTATTCAATCATAGATGGGCCCTTTTATCTCTTCTTCAATGAATTGGGTTCAAATTGATTAAATTAATTGCTAGGGAATTGCATGGTTGTCAAATAAAAAGCTGACATGGATTTTATTTAATAAAAACTTTAATATTTATAAATTGAAAATATTAAGTTTTTGATATTTTTCTAAATACAAATCAGATTCGCAAGGTCTAATTGAAAATAAACCAACCATTACCACAAACACAACTCCATCACCACCACCTTTAGAAAATTTAGAGACTTGCTTGCTGTATGTCAAATTCTCTTGGGTCAAATCTAGCTAAATTCCGCATTGATATGGCTTAAATGGATAAAAAGATGTTGAATTTTTATATTAAATGGATAAAAAGATGTTGAATTTTTATAGTTTAAGGTACAATGACATGTTAAAGTTTTTGTTCAGATGAAGACAGCCAACAAAACCCCACCATCTTTCCTTTTCTTTTCTTTTTTTTAAATGGAATTTTTATTAATTCATTAAGAACCAAGCCCAAGTTATTAATAAGGCTACAAAACAAAAATTATAAATAAATGAGTCATAATAGGCTTGCTTATGAAGAGGCATTGAGCCTATCAGAATGCCCATGAATGAGGTTGAACCAAAATTAGATCTGGGAGTCTGGCCCAGACTCAAACTCCAATACTTAAACCCAGAGTTTAGCATATTGGTAGGTAAAATGACAAGAAATGAACAGGGGCTGACCACCAGTAATACTAACTCCTAGAGCTGAACAGAAATAGATTTTGCTACAGATTCTACTGAACAAAACTGGAATCAAGTTTGAAATATAATGAACAAAATTTGTGGGTTATTGTAGAGTACATTGCTTAAATATGTTGAGAGTCCTGAATCCCCTGTGGTGGGATTGAAATTGAAAACAGGAGATCATTGTAGAGACAAAATCAAAGCAATGGCAACCATATATTTACAATCTCATCTCTTCATCAATCAAAAGAGAGCAACAGAAAGACTTATTGGCACTCTAAATCAGGATATGGACGTCGACGAGTTAACATATCCAACTCCAACACAGTGCAACAAACTGCAGAAACCCCATACCCTGCTCTGTTTGGATTAATAACCTCAGGAGCCATCCACCATGGACTTCCATTTCCATATAAAGATTTAACTGGATGAATAGACTCGATCACTTTAACCAATCCAAAATCATCAAGTTTCACAAATCCACTTGCATGAACTAATATATTTGCACATTTAATATCTCTATGAATCACATTTTGCTCATGGAGATACCTCAAACCAAGTAAAATTTGCCTGTTATATGCAGATACTTGAGAATATTTGAGTTGATATATACTTTAACCAGGGAGCCTTTACTTGCAAGCTCAAGAAAAATAGAGTGTTGATTCATTCCTTTCTGTTCCATAAATGACTGAATTGACTGTATAAAGAAATTTCCTTCTCAAATTTTCGAAGCTCAATTTCTTTCTTAGTATATGATCATATAATGAAACTTCCTTGGCAGCAAAAAAAATACCCTCCGGTAGCTACTCCTTCGTTCACTGATCCAAACGAACCCTTTCCAACAAGATGACATTTTTGCGAATCTTTGATTTTAGGCCTCTGTGTTGAGATCTGTTATATTAATGATTTCAGTACCTGTAATATTCTAGTGAGTGAGAGTGAATGATAATATCTATAATCATAATAAAAATGAGATTGCTTGGCCGCTAGAATTAAAAAAAAAAAAAGAACTCACAGATTACTATACTCACCGGATCGTGAATTGAACACTTGCAAGTAGTATACTTTGTTCAATAAACGAAGATGCTACTATAAGCATCACATTACTATTTGTAAACCAAAAATTAATCACGTTCATTATCACACTCATCGTTAAGGTAATGAATTTGAAATTGAAACCAGTTGGATGAGATAAGACTCAAGTCATTGCTAGGCTGAATTAAGTTGAAAGATGCCATTACAAACAAAGCAATGGCAATGAAGGTTACAAAATCAAAATAATGATTCGACTTGGCCCCATTTTTTGGAACAAGAAACAATCGAAGAGTAGATTGACATTGAAATAACAGCATGTTGTGTCACCCTTGCACACACGGCAAGGAGAGAGAGGCAATGATAATAAGCTAAAAGATTTTCATAATAATAGATTTATATTGATGCGGACATATAAATACTGAAATTTTTAAATTAGTTTGTTATGTAAAAATATGATAGTCAAAGAAATGAATTACTGATAATATTAAAATTTGGGCATAGCTTGGACTCAGTCTGATAGAAAATGAGGCAATAATTTAGACTTACTTCTTCGTGATGATGATGACGCATATTGTTTTTCAGTCAAATTCCATGGTTCGGACCATTTTTGCTTTTTTTTTTCTTTTCATTTCTTATAACATTTATTTTTTAAATTACTTTTAATAAGAAACTTTATTTAGAGCACCCTTTGGAACGTGATTTTAATTATGATTATGCGTTCAAAATGATTCAATTTGTTTGATTTCTTTCTTTTCGTAGGAAAAAAGTCAATATTTTGATTTATAATATTTGTGTGGGTTTTTTTCAATAATTTTTGTATGCATTAGAGTTTGAAAGCAGATTATGAATTAATAATATAGGAATGATTGTATACAAGTTGAGCTAGTGCGGTCTTTCTTAACCCACCAATTCCAACTATAGGAATAATTGCGACAGTCTCTTCATAGTTGGAGGGCAAAAGAAGCTCTATAATAACCTCTTTGTCGTGTTATCTGACAACAACCATTGCAGGGGCTGATAAGTGAGTTTGCTTCCTGCTCCTAGTGCTAATCACAAGTCTCCCCAGGACTCTCCTCTAAATGAAAATTTATATTAGCAGAAATATCATCTAATCTATCTCTAATGGCCTTAATCTTATGAGCCATTTTAAGACCATAAGTCAACTGATTTGAACTTGAAAAGAAAGGAACTGATGTGAACTTGAAAAGAAAAGAAGCATCTCCCTTGACATTCTATTGCCGGCCATCACTTGCTTCCGTAAAGCCTCTGCTGAGAATTCATCCACCAAGTCATCGGGCAACATAAACCGATTCTTTGAGCATCACAACCAAATTTTTGACTTGAATTACTCACTGAAGATTGCTCCTCTGCATGAAGTAGAACAGTTTTAATTGTAGAAACTGTTCTCTTGAGTTTCTCAAGCTCATCTTTGACACCCAACCACAGCCCAATCTCTTGGAGAGCTTGGAATCCAACTTAGTTATGATCTCCTCAATGTTGAACAAGACTTATTCTGCCATTCTTGATACAAGGGAAAGCAAGGGTAAGGAAGGTGCTACTTTAAGTGTTTCAAGGTTTGAAGTGTATTTTGGAGAGGCTGTTCTGTCCATCATTTATAATATAAGTTCCAATGTTTCCACACTACTTCATCCGAAAGCATTAAGATGTCAACAAAGTGAGAAGCTAACATATTGAGCCTAAAGCATAATGGTTAATTAGTGGTTTTACAAGAGGATAAAGCGGAAATATAAATGGCATTTTGTAGTTGCTGCTCTTTCTCTGTGGCTTGCATGTGTGAATAAATAGTAAGTGAATTATTTTAGTGGAGAAATTCCACAAAAAGAATTGACACATCCAAAGCCAAAAGTATCCCATGTGAATAAAAAAGTGAATTACTGTAGGAAAGAATCTTAATAATTGAATTATAGATGTGATAGTGGCAAAAAGAAAGGGCATAGCTCCAAAGAAAAAGAAGATAAAGCTACAAGCAGGAACTAGACCAGTTAAAGCATTACCTAAAAATGCTTCCCATAATTATAAAGAAATTATTTGCCCCAGTTACAGTATATAATGCCTCAATTAGCCAGCAAAATTTTGATTATAGAGCTCTTACAAAAGGGATATATAAAGTCGAATATCATCATGACATGCTTGACAATAGAGGAAAAAAAGAAATCTAAAACAAGATACGTATTTAGAACCAACCCTTTGTTATACATGCATATATCACAAGAAGAAAATAAACCAACATTTTTCATGGTCCACGTAGAAACATCTGCAAGCATCTAATCCCAAGATATTCAGCACAAAATTTCTCCATACATGCATAGCTCACAAGAAGAAAATAAACTCAACATTTTTCATGGCTCAAGTAGAAATCTCTGCAAGCATCTAAAACCAAGATATTCAGCACAAAATCTCTCCATCTCCTCACCACCTCTCTCCTTACAGACCTCCTCTTCCATCTTTGCCATCACCTCATCCCAATCCCCCATGAACCCACCACAACCAGACCAATCTTTGCCCTCATTTCTGCATATCCCATCCACAATCTCCTGCAGCCCTACAATCCTACGGCTGACCTTCCTCCTTGCCTCCCTTACTGTTGCATCAACCCCAGGTACAGAGTCCAGCCTTAAAAGCAACCTCATCAAGGCCTCGTTAACTCTAAGCTTCTCTCGTTCATTATTCCTGATGGCGTCCACTATCTCCTGCCGCTGGATTTGGCACTGCAGTTGATCAGCTTCAGAATTGACAGACGAGATCTTTTTGTAGAGGTTGCGGATTATATGGGCCCTGTAGGAAGATTGGATCTTGGTGGCAGCATCTGGTTGAGAGAGATTGTCAGTTATGGTGATAGCAGCATCTTTGGAGGGGGAGTCAATGGGGATTGCCTTGGTTTCTATAGGGTTATTATGATCATTATGGAAAGTGTAGACTACTGTGGTGGCAGAGGAAAAGAATCTGAATTTGCAAGAAGGTTTCATGGCTGTTGAAAAAGAGATGGTAACAAGGGTTAGGACGTGAAAATGTGAAATGAAATACTTATTGGGCTTTGTACAGCAATGAGTATCTGAAGAAAGGAGTCAAATGTCAAATAGGATCCAAAGGGAGATATCTAACACACAATATAACACTTATAATCATAGTTTCATCCCTAGTAATCATCTTCTACATTTCCTAATAAAATTTCCTCCTTCAATGCACTTCACATAGTGTTAATTCTTTTCACATCCATGCAGAAAATCTCCTCAGAAAAAGACAGATATTTTTTAAAATTTAGCACCACAATTTCTACAATTTAGCCACTCTTTCAGAAAATAAATGCAATATGTGATGTGGAATTGAGTACTGGAAAATTCAAGTGTTGGAGGTTATAATGCAAACTATAAACCAAAGCAGTCACATATAAATCTAATGTTGAATCCCTTCCATCACCAGAAGAGATGTTACAATAAAATAAACACATTCAATGAGTCAAGGAATTATGGCATTTATGGCTTGATAAATGGAGAAGCAAAGCTTTATCAAAAAAAAAAAAAAAAGGAGAAGCAATGCTGCTTGCAATTTCCAGCTTCTCAAGGGAGTTAGGATGTGGCATTTAAAAACTAGCAAATTTTAGAAAGAAAATGGCCTCATATAATAAAAAGAAATATAACACCTGGTTGTTTGCTACTCTTTATGCTTTTGGAGCACAATCAAGATCTGAAGAAATATCAATTCCTCCACCTCTCTGCACATAAATTGGTTCCAAACTTGTTAACTTTGAAACATAAGCAAAGACAGAATGAAGTAGACTGTTGATTAACTTACAGAACAGAAATATTTACATCTTCAGCTTTGTCATTATAATTAGACAGAGAGTTTGAATCTTAAGGATACGAAGAATCTGTTATACAATTTATTTGTTGAAAAGACTAAGCAAACAAATTGCTTAGTGTCAAATTTCAATAGTCAAAAGACAAAAATCTTTTCTTTTCATTTCTTTTTTCTTTTCTAAAGCATACGAGTTCCAAGTATAAGCCAGAAATGAACAAACGCTGAAGAGTTACTTAAGAAAAACAAACAATTAGCACACAATTTCAAAATTTTACAGTTGGTGCCCCAAATTTTGGACATAAAAAAGAAAGCAATTACACAAATCAATGCATACACAATCAAAAAGTTGAAAAGTAGTATATCAAGTCCGGAGATTCTATGTGATTCACAATTTCTGGACATTATTTATTGCTATATAAAACAGAGCAAGTAAATTTTGCACCATAAAAGTTTTGGTTATGTGCAATTTCCACAGAATTAGGTCCAAATACTAAACCCTTTTGGCCATCTCTTCTGTCTCCTGTAGGCGGAACTTTGAAGCTTAACAAGAAAAGGAGATTATGGACTAATTCTAGAAATTCCCATATCAAACATCAGAAAACAGAGAACTAAAAAACTAATCACTGCTTGACACAAAAAATATAAAAAAAAAAACCATTTGCGTAGAAATTATCAACAAACACTCAATTTAAATTTTCAATATGCAACTATAGAGTAAAAGGGAACCCAGCTACACAAATATGAGAATTTGATGAAATTGGACATACTTTCGAACTTAAAATCACATGGATTAAAAGGGGAAAAATAATGAGATTTCTCACTTGTTGGTGGATAGAGAGAATACATAGCTATATTCCAACAGAGTAATCTTCTTATTTGCTAGCTGTTTCCCTGTCTCAGTTTCACCTTCCTCTCTCTCGTTCAGTACTTCTATCTCAATCAAGTTCTGTGTTCTTTCCACCTGGAATTCTCTCTCTTTCTCTCTGTTCAATAACTGTTTTGGGCTCATTAAATGGCCCAAATAGTACCCCAATTAATTTGGGCTTAAAATGAAACACAAACCACAGTTTAGACCTTAAGCTTTAAACTTCTTTTAGTTCTTTTTCTCAACTTTTTGGCTAAATTGTTATTATTATTTTGTTAATTTGGGAAAATTAATTTCATCGTTAATATACATTTTTATTAATTTCAATTTTATAGCAAAGTTTAAATTTATATCAATTTAGAGATTATTTGAATATATGATTGATAATTACTAATTTTAGATAAAAATATTTATAAAAATTTTAATTTGCAATCGCAACACCTAAAACAGATTTTATCTATTTGAAAAAAATAAAATGATAATTAAATTTTATATAAATATTTAATAATTTTTCAATTATCAATACATATATTTTTAAACGATAATTAAATTTCATAATTAGACATGCAAACTCTCCCTTAATCATTAAAATTATTAAAATAATTAGAAAAAAAATCCAACGAATTCATTTTCTATTGTACTTTTGGCTATATGATTCAATGATTCTTTTCCCTTTTCGAAAAGAAAAAGGTATTAATGTAATATTTTTACAATAATTCAGAAATATATTTATATATTTTTTTTTCTAAAATTCTTTTTTAGAATAATAAAATTTCATAAATTATAAATGGATTATATCAATATGAAAGAGTCACCTATCAAATTTGAGAACTAATACAAGAAACAAATAAACATACTAATGTGACAAATAAATGTGTTAATGTGTGCACTATTATATTTACTTATCTCTCCACAAAATATACCGATACATTATTTAATTGATTTAATAAATATTAACACTTACTAATCAACACTTGCTAAACAACAAATCAAACTCGGAAGTGTTAAAATCATAAATTTTTACAATAAAATGTAATTTATGGCCAAAATATTGTTAATAGCCATTTTTTTTTTCAAAAAATCATATAATTTATAATTATTTAACATATTTAAAAATTATAATTTATGGGAATTTCAAGTTTTACTAATGAATACTCTTCTAATACTCAAAAAGGTAAAAACAAAAGCATTAAAAAACTAATTAAGTAAAAATGTACCATACACGATTACTTCATTAAAATAGACACATTTTACATCAGACGTTCAAAAGTTTTAATATTCTTTTAAAAAGATGACATTTTTCTATGGCAACACTCAAAAAATTTTTCCTTTTTAGCTCCATCACTGCTGAAGGGAAAGGAATCATTGGATCATATAATTGGAGGTAGGTTATGGAATTGCAATGTTTCTACAACAGTACCAGCAAATCCCATTTCAAATATTAAAAAAAGCACAGTTTTTTGCTTTCCTTTTTTTTTTTTTTTTTTTTTTTGTTTATTTGTTTGGGGGATAATAGATTTGATTTTATCTTTTTGCTTTTCCATGTGATGGTGACATCCCTGCACTCATCGTTCTTTCGGCCTTGTTTCTGCCCACATGATTTTCCTCCTCTGGCAATAAGTGCTAGATCGCTCACTCATCAATTTCTGCTTCTCCCATTTGAGATTATCAAACACCATTAAGTGACCCTCTTAAAGGAAGATATTTAGTGATAGCAGAAAATTACCCACAACATTGAACATGCAACCCCTGAAGCCGAGTCCCCTTGAGTGTGCTGTTTCGCTATGCTAGATGAGTCGGATCCCATAAATTTTCTGCAAAAAGTATCCTGACAGAATAACCAAATTCCACGTATACCTTGTAACAATATGGCCATTCTTCTGTGCTCCGAACTTGAGTAGAAGAGAAAGAGATAGAAGCTAGCTTCCTAGTACGCCTATTATTACCATAAAATCCACGTATACCACACTGCATCTTTAAGATGTACCCTGATGCACATCAATAGAAATCTGTTTACGTCCATGAGTTTTTTAGCGCTAGTCCTTTCGGATGGTTATGGCCCCTTGATGTGGTTTCATGTTAAAGCTAACAACCATTCTCATCCCAACAACCTCAACAGTCTTGTCAACATCATCAGTAAATTATGGTGTTTCAAGAACATCTTCTCCAGTTTCCCAACATACTTTTTCCAATTCTTAACCCCATGCATAATTCAAATTGTGATGATGTTATGGATTGCCAGACTCATAACTCCCAATACTAACAGATTACCTAGTGAAGTTTTGGGCTGTCAGGACAATCAGGTTTCCAACGATCCTGCTCACTAATTTCTTCAATGGATTTGTTTCTTAAATCAGGATCAGGATCATTGTATGATTCATATCTTCCATTGCATGGATCCATGTAACTGAACCCGTGATTTTTGCTTGGTTTTAAATTCTCATCATGAGAAATTGTTTCAGTATTTTCTCTGCTTGAATGGCTTCTTCCGCTCAAGGGAAGATCCATTGGCTTCTCTTCCAACCTCTTAGCAGTTATCCCTTCATTATCTGAAATATCTTGTTCAATTTGCCATGAGCATCTTCTTTTTTGACCATGATGGCTTTCCTTGTCTAACCACTCATCATTGGAATCAGTACCGCAAGTCCCATATTTATCATCCCAATGATCATCAGAGAACTTGCTCTGGTGTCTTGAGCTTTTCTTTGCCTGATGATCATGTTTACCTTTCTCTTTTTCTCTGTACAACAACTCTTCCATGGAACCAGTTCGATGAGTTACATCTCCAACATCATCAGGGGACTTTCCTTTGCTCTGGTGTCTTGAGCTTCTCCCCCTGTGACTATGGTGTTTTTCTCTCTCTCTGTCTCTATCAGATCTATATACATCCACTCCATGAGATTCATCCTTCCTGACTTTATTATCATCCTGCAATGCTCCTTTCTCCTTGTGTTCTGAGCTTTTAGTGAAAGCATGGTGTGATTGTCTTTTTCTGCTCCCATCAGAGAACTTGTCAGAATCAACCTCATAGATCCTATCCTTTCTCTTCCCACGAGACCAATCAGTGGAGTGTTCAGACACTTTACCATGGCCTTTCGACCTTTTTCTCACACGACTATGATGCTTATGTCGTTTTCTGTCTATGTTAATGTCCATGTCTGACCAATCTCCATCAGAATTAGAATCATGGCTTCTGCGCTCACTATGATAATAATTTCTTTCGCATGATTTTTCACCTAGGATTCCAATTTGTTTCCTATCATCGTCTGCACGCCAATGCAAGTAAATACCTTCTCGAACATCATCTTCATTGTCACTGTTTCTGCCAGAACAAGGAAGCAAGTGATCTCTGTCCCTGGATTTCAATCTTGCATGAAGCCTGAATAAAAATTTAGAAAACTATGAGCCAAGACTGATAATAGAAGAACATGCATGCATGTCCCTTTAGAGTCTAAAGTGGAAAAATTGGAGAATAAAGCAAGAAGAAAATGCTCTTCTCAATAATAATCTACAATGCAGACGGACTATAGAAAAACCTTGAGTTTGCATACAACTCCAAAAGAACACACAATTTTATAACCACAAAACTTAAGAATCAAATAAAACCAATGGAAAATGCTTTTAACAACATAAAAAAAATAAGTATTAAACACAAACTTCATCAATATATATTAATTGTCCTAAAAAGAAATGGAAGACTTAACTGAAAATCTTAAGAAAACAATTTTATAAGAAAATCTTAGGAAAACAATTTTACAATGCTGGAATCATTCTTCATTGTACAAGTACACAGTGAGCAATAGTAACAATTTTCCACTAAACCAGGTGTGCAGAGATCAAACCATTAGAATCCACTATTATCAATTGATAGAAAAAATATATATAGATTGTTAAGTACTATATTTTGATCCGCTGCTAGAAGTAAGGGTATACCTATCCGTATCAGCTGGTTTTGTCCTGCCAGACATCCTCAGCTGCTCAAATTTTTCTTGTTCCATCTCTTTCTCATATGCAGATTCATCAGAGCAACCAAATAAAGCAGCCATCTTTTTCACCCAATATCTAGGTGGTGGCTTATCCCAATCAGCCCATTCATAGTCCCCTCCCGGATTACGGAAACAGTGGATAAAATTGCAAGCTATTCCATGAGAACATGTCTGATAAAACAAAGACGACAACAAACATCATCAATATAAACTAAAACAAAAAATAAAATATCATATATAAAAGAAAACTAGGCATCAAAAGACCTGTACATGGGCCAAGCCTGGGCTTGGAAAATACCAGATTCTACAAAGGACAAACCCACCCTGCCCACAGTTTCTTCATAAATTAAGGCCTTGGCCCAGCCTACGAACAGGTCTACATCAAATCATAATAGAGATAAGAACTATCTTTTTTTGGGGCGATGTGAAAGTTCTGTTGTAACCTAAAACAAAATTGTGGACCTTGTTCAAACTAGGAGAGGTACATTGGAAACCCCATAGCGACTGATAATGAGAAGGTATGATTATGTCAAATAGAACAAAGGTCAGTACACTGAACTGTACCTTAAGCCTTGACTTCATGTACTCCCCACATATGGCAACCTTCCATCTCGACATATTGACAAATTCACATTTTACCTGTCAAGAATCATGCAACGGATGCAAAAACCTCAAAACATACAGAAAGCCTTCATAACCTTTTGTGAAGTTCAACATGATGAGAAGCACAATTCTTAGTTGCCAACAAATATGCTTAGTAGTAAATTTGCAAGTTCAAACCACAAAAGCACTTAGTTTGATTTTGAATGATATGCAATACCTGTCTGCCAGCAAAGTAGCGACCATTGATGGAATAATAAGCAAGTACAGCTGAATCCAATGATTTATATTGCACGTAGACATTACCACGCAAGTGCAATGAACTATTTTTACAAACCTGCCATGGTATCAAATTTATCATTCTCAGGTATAAAAAAGAGAGGAGAAGAAGAAAAGGAAGAAGACGTGAAAACCTTCAGGCCTCAACATATAAGACAAAAATTAGCTCACGTTAAAATAAAATTAATAAAAAAAAGGGCTTATTGTTATCTTGGTTCAGTTTAAACAGGTTTGAGAATACAGAAAGAGATAGGAAACAGCTATATTTTTTCTTTTGAAAGTTAGATTGCTATCCCCCTATTTGGCACTGTATATGTCCACTTTGTCAATCCATAAACTTGAAATAACATAGTGTTCAATTAAGTAAAGCAAATAAAAAAATTTCTCAATGGCAAAAGGAAAGGAGATTCTGAAGTAAGTGAGAATCATGCTGTGTTAGGCTAGTAAACAAAAGACCGAAATCAGCAACCTTGAAATTGATTATTTCCCCATACTTCAAGAACTCTGTATGAACATCCTCGTAAAATTCTTCATAACAGCACTCAATCTCTTCATCAGTATACTGAAAAAGAAACATAAAACAAAATTAAAAGAAATTTTTCTAAAAAATTAAAAGAAATTTTTCTATTATAAAGGTATGCTAATATATTGCATAAATAGAAACACTAGATGATTATTGCAACCCTAGGCATTCAAGAAGCATAATAGAAGCAATCCTCTGCATAATTAAATTAACAGCTAAATACAAAGTATAATTCAAGATTGTTCAGAAAGAAGCCAAAATAACTAGATAAGCAAGAGCAAAGCAGAAGATGACTTAAGTTATCAAGCCATCAGACTAACCAGATTATGAATCCCTAATTATTTCTGAATCATGATACTACCAGTTAGATATTTCATGCCGTAAAAATAATTTAGGATGATTTTACATTTTTGCAGCACTCATTATATATCATAAAGAAACAATTATGAGTTATTCATTATTTTAGTTAAGAACATAAAATAAAAGTGAGCTCTTCAGCTTTCCATTTTCTATAAAACATTCTCTAGTCTGTAAAGTTTCAACTGCATACACATACAAATAGATGTTGCTGCCTTCATTTGGAATCCTTGAAAAGTAATAATTGTCATCAGGAACATGGCTCCACTGTCCCAGCTATGCCCAACAAACTACTAATTGTTAAGGAGTCAAAATGGCGAAATCAACACCCTAATACAACCATCAAATAATTCCTATGCCAAAAAAAAAAAAAAAAAAAAAATCTCATGTGAAATCTAAACCAGGACTTTTCTTGTAAGACATGATAACAAAAGGAAAGTCAAAATAGATAAAATCTCATTAATTACAACACATCATAAAAATACAGGAAACAGGAGGATAGGAAAGGACAAAGATATACAGGAGTAATACACCAGATCAATTACATTATTAACATGAATTAACATAATTAAGATAAACAGGTAATAAAGAATTCAGTGACAACTATTCCCATTCCAGCAAGTAGGATACGTAATAGCAAAAATCTTTTCTTCAACCAACTAAGGCCAAAACCATGGACCTCCATTGAAGTACATCTTGTGAGGAACCCCTGACTTAACTTATATCAAGCATAATAATAATCTCACAGTAGAAAAGAAGGTGAAAAACACTATATGTTCCAGGAAAAAAAAATGAATACATGATATGATATCAACTGCTAAAAGAATGACAAAGGATGCAAAAGGTCCAAATAATGCCGAAGATAAAATACTAAGAATAAGATTTTAACCCATTGCAAATTTAAAAACAGACCATATGTGACTTGAGACAATACAAGAGGCATTTGTAGTGATTGGCTACTAAATCATGTTATCACAAAAAAAGGAAAGTAGAATTTTAAGCTAGTGAAAAATCTTATGAGGGTATGCAGCAGTATATTGCAGATATGTGGTAATGTCAACATAAGCTCCTTGTCATTGATATGATACCTAATCCTTCAGCTCAACTTAGATTATTAAAAAATTGAGAACTCCCAAGTTTGTTGATGGAACAGTTCATGGCAGCAAAGAATGACTGCTGGTGATATAATTGAACTCTACATGTATAGAACCTTTACTAAAAATTTAAGCATCTTTCCTAGAGGTGTAAGATTATTTAAGATGATCCAACTTTTCCCACAAACAAACAAAAGTAAAAGAATATGATTATTTTGAGATAATCCAACTTTTCCCACAAACAAACAAAAGCAAAAGAATATGATTATTTTGAGATAATCCAACCTTTCCCACAAACAAACAAAAGCAAAATAATATATTTTCAATGATCCTGCCACATTACAGAAGTTTGCAAGATTTAATATCAGGATACAAGACACATAAAGGCAGCATTTAACAGACCTCGAGCCCCTCATCATGTTCCCAAGCAAGGCCAGGACCCGTATACATGTTCTTCATTAGTAGTGTACATGCTTTATCAGGATAAAAATGGACTCTACTACAGCGCTGACCAAACCGACAAGCCCCGGTCTTTAAATGGAATGGACAATGAGCTTTATCCTGTCACAAATACAACTGAGAGATTAGAAATAATGATCCTTCATGACAATCAACAGAGCCAAATGTCAATTCATAAGAAACAATAGGATTGATCGAGGTTACTGCAATAAATTGTCCACCTGTTCAGTTCCAAAATTAGGTACTTGTTGAGCAACATTGTCAAGTATCTGTTCTGCTGAAGCCATTGATGCACTTTGGTACTCAGCAAAAGCTTCAGATTGTGGGGGAAGAGGATTTGATGTAGGTCTATCAGAATCCTGCAAAGCAAATGATAGGATCAGCAAATAATATTTCTGCCATAAGCAAAACAAAAGAGGAAATAAAGCTAAAAGTACAAATTAGTAGAATCTAAGCTGAAGATGGAAGTTGTTTCACCTCTTTCCTACTTTGTTGATCTGCATTCTTCTTTGGAACCTTCACCCTTTTCTTCCGAACAATTATCTCATTTCCTTGCCAAATAATTTCTGCAGGCCCCTCTTCTGCATATTCCCAATCATCATCCTCATTACACTCATTCTCCTTTTCGATCTGCCACATAGAAAAGTACTTTAGTAGAACATATACATCGTAACACCAAAATACTACCATTCCATTCTTTTTCTCACTTGTTATAGGTACAAAACACAAAAGGTTATAGTGCTCAACAAGATAGTTTATCACACATCAAATCCAAGAAATAAAACTATTTTTCTCTTGCTTTCCAGGACTTTCATGACAATGAAGCATAGCTCAACCAAAATCTCTCAAATCCACAAGGTAAAAGAGCGCATAAAAAAAATAGTGAAAAGATAGATTATAATGATCCTAGAATAACAACTCTCTATTCCCCCGACAACTTTTATCAGTAATGACTAAAGATTTAACAAGTGTAAAATGTGTTCAGAATATTAAAATGAATTCAGTTGACAATATGTTC
The DNA here is from genome assembly GCA_948193065.1 of Aleurites moluccanus. NCBI lineage: Eukaryota > Viridiplantae > Streptophyta > Magnoliopsida > Malpighiales > Euphorbiaceae > Aleurites > Aleurites moluccanus. Next base: position 24,585 of record CANXYC012612574.1, read on the forward strand.
TCCCTTTGTCCCACATCCACTCAGCAGTCAATGAATATTATTAGCCGATTCATAGCAGATTTTAAGGTTAAGATGCAATGTACAGCAAACATATTGGCCTTTATTGGCTAAGACAACAGTAGGATGCCCCTAAATCTGTATTTTTGGCTAATATGCATCAATATACTACTGCTTCCAGCTAGCTTCTTCTCCAGTCATTTTACCATGACACCACAACTGGAACTGAATTCACATTTCAAAGCATGACTTGAAAACAAAAGTCTAAACATGATATGCTTCAGCAGATACGGTTGAAATTTTTCAACGAAAATCCTTCTCCAATAAATTGTCATCAACCAAACAGATGCCAAAATACAATGAAAAAACAAGTTTCTTTTAGCATTAAAATCAGAAATTTTCAATTATATTTCCTCCCCTTCCTTCAGATTTCCCAAGAAAGACGGCAAACAAAGACAGCAAAACGATTCAGAAAACAAACAAATATTGTAGCGAAGATACCAAGCAATCTCAGCAACCAAAAAAATGTAAAAAACTGTAACAGATAATACAATTACTACAAATTCTCAGCAACCTAACACTGATGAAATACATAAGAATTTAAGAAAAATTCATATGCATATATAAATTACCTGCAATCTCTTAGCCTCTTGTTCTTCTTCTTCCAAAGCCTTTCTCCTTTCCTCTTCTTCTTCCTCTTCCTTTCTCTTCCCCTCCATCTCTTCAAGCCACTTCCTCTCTCTCTCCTCAAATTCCTTCCGCTCCCGCTCCATCCTAAGCTTATCTTCTTCCTCCATCTCCCTTGCTCTGTTCTGCTCCTCTGGATCGTTCAGTTTCCTCTCCTCGTTTTCTCTCTCTTTTTCCGCAATCTCTCTCCTAACTTGCTTCCTCTTCTTCTTCTTCCTCTCCTTCCTCTTCTCCTTCCTGCTCATTGCCGCCGATTTCTCTACTTCTCCACCTTCTTCTTCCTCTTCTGCTTTAATAATCGGTTCCTCCATCGTTTATTTATTTCCAAGATATCTACTGTTATATTTTCCGGTAGTACTGTTAGCTAGGGTTCCTAGTTAATGGGATATTTGAAAAAGACGATAAGCTCCTGTGTTAGCAGAACTGAAGATGATTCTCGAATTTTTTTTTTTTTTTTTTTTTTTTGCCTGTACTTCATCTGATCGTTTCCTTTTGATAATTCCATTTTTATGCGGAAAACGACGTCGCAGTACTTGGTACACCAGGACCTAAATGATATGTCGTTTATGTTGTTAATGAACGACGAAGGCTCTTTAAAAAATAAAACAACAAATTGTTGCTATTATTAACGTTTTTCCCCTTGGAAAAAAAAAAAATATGAAATTTAGAAAAATAAAAGGAGGAGAGAAAAATATTCACTTTATAAATATTTTAAAGATAAATTATTATTTAATCCATATTATTTAATATAATTAATATTTTTATTATTTTATTTTAAAAAATTAATTAATTAATTTTTTAATATTTTATTTCATCAATATAAATAATTATTTCATTTAAATTATCATTAAATATATATATAAATAAACAAATATACTCTGTTCATTAAATTTTCTCTTTCCTGCCACTCACCACTAATCCACAAGAGTAAGATGAATAATAATTAAATGGAAAATTTATGAATCTTACAAGAAATCATCTAACAAATGCTAGTTCAGCAATCTTAAATCAAAACAAGCAATTAAATTATTAAAATAATATGAAAAATTAAGACTGATTCAAAATGAGAACAAATTGCAAGATTGACAGTACCACCATCCAAAATTCCCCCAACTGCATATTTTCCAACAAAACTCCCTAACTTGGCAAATTTGTAATTCGTCCAACTCATTTAGCAATTTGATATGCTTTCAATAATATCATTGTAACTATAATTTTATAATTTTCCTAAATGAAAAGAAATATTACATATCAACCATATGAAAAGAAAATAAAAATAAAAATGAAAAGAAACACAAATTTTAATAAATACAATATACAGCAAAATTACATATGTATCAAATAAATTTTAGAAGAAAAAAAAATTAATATACACCTGCGAAGAAGACAGACCAAGTAGGAATGGGAAAATATAAACAGTGAATAGCACCCGCAACGATGACACCCGATTAAGGAGCTATTTGGTTGGCCAACTAAATATTCCTAATTGTTGATTGTCAAAATGCGCATCGTGATAAAATTTGTAATGTTTGATTGGCCAACTAAAAACTCCGATTATAATAAAATTTGCTGGTAAATTTATAGTTATTTCGGCAATCGCATTTTTATACCAATCACACATTTAGTCATCGCTCTACCAAACACTTCGGAAAACACCCAAAATCAAGCAAATCCAACAAAAAAGAATCAAACTCAAGACCCAAAAGCTCTCTAGTATCCAAAATCAAGAATAGTTAAGAGAGGACCAACAACGGGCATGCAGGGTGGATTTCAGTGAATCGAAGGTCATCGACGGCCATTTTAAGGAGATGGCCATTGTTGAATGCATCGATGGCCATCGACAGATATTATTGAATGCATTTTATTGACGATTACTGGTGGAATATTGGAAACAATTAAGGAGATTGACTGAAAAGCAGGTAGAAACAAGGAGAAGATGGAAAATTGGAGTTTTGTTTTACCGAGGGTAAATTAGATATCAAGTTAATATAATAAAAAATTAATTTTTTTATTTTAATTATTTTTTAAAATTTTTTAATAAAAAATTAGACGAAATAGTTAATATTAATAATGAAATTAAATAATAAAAATTAATTAATTAATTTTTTAAAATAATAAAAATTTATTTATTTATTTTTTAAAATAAAAAAAATAAAAGTGTTAATTTCACTGAATAATAAGAATTAAATAATAATTTTTATTTAATACAGAGCGAAGATAGTTTGTGACTTTTTAGCGTAAATATTGGGCCTGATTCAAAGTGGGTGTTCACGGCACCCTTGATGGTTTCAGCTTAGAAATGGTAATGGCCGGGGATTTTTAAATGTGTTGAAAATATGTAATTTTAATGTTGGGACAAATTGAATGATATCTCTTCAATTAACTTGGGGAAGAAATTAGAAGATTTATATATGTCAAAGTAGTCACCAATTAGCTGTATTTAAAAAGGAATTGTATGGACTGAAAATGGATGAAAATATTAGTATTAGAAACCACTTTAATGTTTTTAAAATTTTAATTACTTAATTTGATTAGTTTGGGTGTAAAAATTTAAGATGAGTCAATAATTTTTTATTCTCTTTCATATTGTCTTATGAAAATTTAGTGATATTAATAATAGTTGAAAAGAAATCCATGACAGTGAAGGAAGTTATTGTAGCTATTTTTGAGTATAAAAAATTAAAGGATCTAAAAAGCAACAATAATGATAGAGATTTAATGGTAAGTTCTAATTGAAATAGAAGTAATTCAAGAGAAGTATATGAAGAAAACAGTATTATAAGTTCAAGTTCAAAACTATAAGTAGACAATGTTGATAAAAAATAATATTAACGTAATAAGAAATGAAACATCTAATACCATTATAGAAAGATAAAAGAATATATTGCAGAATTTAATCAATTCAAGAAGAGTCGTGATAAGTTTGCAAATGTTATAGTTGAAGAGAAAGATTTTACAAATTTTGTTATCGAATATGATGATATTTTTTAGACGTATGCTTACTGTTGATAAGGATGATGAAAAAAATACAAATAATCCATTATATAATGAATTCCACTTGCCTTTTCATATTTGTTCAAAGAATGAATGGTTTGATGAGATTGAAGATTGTAAAGATGAATGTGTGAAACTAACCAATGATGAGAAAATGAAGATTAAAGGTATTGGTAGAGTGAAAATTGAGGTGCATGATGAAAGTGTTAAAACACTTGATGATGTAAGTTATGTTCCCAAGTTTAATAGTAATTTGATTTTCTTAGATAAAAGATTAATTCTTTAGGTTATGGATATTCTATATAAAGTGGAAATCATGAGAGTAGCCAAGATATTTTTGTGATCACGAAGAGTGAAAAATTTGGAAGAAAAAATTTATATAAATTGATAGATGGTACAATTGTTAATGGTGTAGCACTTAGTAAGCATGTAATGAATTGAGAATATGGATGAAGCCAGAAAATAAATATTGGGTGACCGAAAATTAGTATTGTTTAGAAAGTTATACTTAAATAAATTAAATAAAAAAAATTTTATATGCTAATAATATTTTTAATTAATTTTGGGTGTGTCAAGAATTAATTTTATATAAAAAATTATACTTCAGAATTAAATAAAAAATTATTTATAAATTAATAGGATTTTTTTTTCTCTGGGAAGCTCTGGCCCACCTGAGTTCTATGAGGGATTCGTCCCTGATTGAGAAATAAAAGTGCATTTAAGGTGGCATTAATGCAATTTAAAGATTGAAGAATTAGATATATAATGAAATTTGAGTCAAGATGAAGATTATTAAGTTTTGGGTTAATTACGATTTATCTCCTGTAAAATAACTAAATACATTAACTTCACTATGATATTTCAAAAATATATTAACTCTCCTTTAATAAATATCACAATATATTACTAGACCCTTCCATTCAATTTTTCTATTAATCAACTCTAAAATGGTTAATAAGGATTGTAAAAAAACAGAAATGTCATTGCAATTTATTTTTAATTAATTACATCCTATTTTGACTTTAAAAAAAAGTTTAGGGTTAAAAATTATAATTTTATATTTTTTGACAACTTTGAAAATAAAATAAATAAAAATATTTTTTATTTTATTTTATTTTTAAAAAATTGAAAATAAAAAGTTTACAAATAAAAAATAAAAAATATTTTTTAAAAAAATATTTTTACTTTTTATTTTCAAATTTATCAAAAATATGAAAATGAATTTTTATTTGTATTAAAAAATTTAAGAAGAAATAATTTAATTTCTTCTTAAATTATTTTTTTAAAATAAAAAATAAAAAATATTTTTGTTTATTTTTTATTTTTAAATTTGTCAAAAAATATCAAAATAAAATTTTCAAATTTGTCAAAAAATATGAAAATAAATTTTTAGCCCTAAAAAATATTTTTTAAAATAAAAATAAAATGTAATTAATTAAAAATAAAGGGTAAAAGTATTACTGTCTTTTTACATCATTTATTGACCATTTTAAAATTGACTAATAATAAAATTAGACGAAAAAGATATACTAATATAACGAGATATTTATCAGGAGAAGTTAGCATATTTTTAAAAGGTTATGAGAGAATTAATGTATTGTATCATTTTACAGGGTGAAAATAGTAATTAACCGTTAAGTTTTTATCTCAAATTCTTAATTGGAAAAGGATTTGCTTATAATAATGAGGTTTTGCATTTAAATTGGTATACAATTTGAATTTAGATTAAGATAAATAAAATAATATCTAAGTTGATATTAGATTTAAATTAGAAGGCTATACATTCTTGAGAAGTTGGTAATAACTGTGAGATTGATTAATAGTAGAGATTGTAATAGAAACTTAGTATTAAGCCAAGATAGTATGGTATAATAAGTGTATAGGTAAAGTGTTTTTATATAAAAATTATTTTATGAATGTTTAATTAATTAGTGATTATATTTATTAATTTATTAATAAATTTATTTTATAGAGTAAACTTATACCAAATCACATTAAATTTTGAATTATTGTCATTATATTACTTGTTGTGTGAAATATTTGTTGTAATTCATGTTTGTCTAAATTTTACTGTAATTGATTATCCAAAGCCGAAAAAGCAAGAGCAAATGAATTGCTGGAGAACACATTGGATACCCTTAATTATTAACTCCAATTCAAATTTAGAGACTAATTAATTATTAATATAAATATAATATTTAAAAATTAATTTAATATTTTTACTTTTAATTATAAAATTAATATTCATTTATTTCCAAGTGAAATAAATTTTCACTTGCCATACAATTGATATTAACTTCTCAAATATGAAAAAAAAAAAAAAAAAAAAAAGAGAGAATACAAGTGAAAAAACATGAAAAGATTGGAGTAAATGTTCCTATCAGGTCTTTGCTAAATTAACAAGTGTGACAAAATATAATTTGCCTAAAAGTTACAAAAGATGATTTTTGCTTAATGAACTTTAACATGGCAGGAGTTCAAGGATTTGAGTCTGCAACCAATGCAATAGCAGAAGAGGAACAAACACTTGGAGCTAGGAAAAAGTAAGAGGAAAACAACCATCAAATATGCAGAATCTGGAAAAGAGAAACATCTTGGATTGAAGTAAGAATACCTAACTCATAATCATGGGTTCAATACAGGGTTTGATTCAAGCACAAGGGCAATTGATTTTCAAGATTGGACCTACTAGAAGTTTCAAGAGGTTGTAACTGGAGAGCGTGCATTGTTGAAGTACGACGAGAGATCTATTTGTTCGTTGTCATACATGGTTATGAAAGGATGTTCCTGGTATTTGCATAGAAAAGATTTTGAAAAAAAATATTACAATATTAGTGTGATCTGATTTGGATTCTAAGGGGACAAAATAAAGCATAGGAATTTCACATACCATAAGTTTACGGGCTGATTTTCTATCTTTAGGGTCTTTCTGCAAGCTGAAAAAGACAATAGAATCCCATATGGGAATTAGTAACTTCATAATTTCATAGTATTGTCTAGGCAAAAAGGAAAATACCAATTAAATCTACCATGAAAGTGTTAATAAGGGATAATGCCAGAAGTATTATTCCATTAAATGAAAAATAAAACAGAAATGACATGCAAAAACCTTGTGCACATACACATATATCTAATAATTTTACTTTCTTAATCCTCAGAATCATAAAGAAAAGAGAAAAACATACACACCCATATAATTCATTTTCTGGTCAATTACTTGATACTGACGAGAGATCTCCATGATAAACAGAGACAAAGACAGAGAGTTGTGTATATTATATCATATGGAAAGCTTGAAATCACTCCCACAGACAACAAAACTACTACAGAATTATGTTTTGTGGAAGCACCACATAATCTTTACCATGAGGATATGAATGAGCAAAAATTTGGAGTAAATTGATCTGAAGATGCACAAGGTGGCGGGTTCTCAACAACAGCTTCCAGAAACATAAAATCACGAGACCAAACGTCTTCACCCTGCTCAGGAAGGGAATATGGGAATTGACCAGTTGCACACTCCAGCAATACCAAACCCAGACTCCAAATGTCGCTTTTATGGTCATGATAATTCCCTTCACTGATTCTCTCAGGCTACAAAAAAAAAAAAAAAAAAGGCTCATACATGTACCAACTGTCAAGTACAAGCAGAATAATGGTGGAACTTCGTAGCCAGAGGTAAGTGAAAAGAAAGTATCCTGGCAAACAGGGAAAAAAAAATCAGCATTTCAAAAGTACAAATAAATACTTACAGCCATATAGAATTTTGTCCCAACATAAGTATTTGCCTTTCCATAGGTGCGTTCAGTTTCTGCACTCACACCAAAGTCACTAATCTTGGCTTCTCCTTTCTGATTTATCAATAAATTAGAAGGTTTCAGGTCCCTGTGGATGATGTGTTTTTGATGGTGATGAAGGTATGATAAACCCTCGAGCAACTGCAGCAATAGAAAAGAGATAAGGAAAATAATCGGATTTTCTCTGCTATAAATAACCGAAATTTATGAGTTGTACGACTTCCAAAATGTTTCACCTGCTTACAAATGGCTGCAAGATATGATTCTTGAATGTTTTTGACTTTTGCCAGAAGATCTGCCAAAGTTCCACAATCCATATATTCTAAGAGAATTGAAATTTCACCATTGTCATAGAAAGACTGGTAACACGTGACAACATATGGACATTGCACTGATTGATTAATTTTCAATTCTCTGACAATTGCTTTCCGTTCAGTCTCCTCAAGCTTCAATTTTATAACCTGAATGCAAACAAGGGTGACTAAATTCATGGAGCAAAGGAGCAACCCCTCAAGTGAATCAATGAGAAGGAGGACTGCAGTAACATAAACAATATTAAGAACAGTATTCACTTCAAACCATCTGTTTATCTCAAATTAAGGTATATTTAAAGAGCCACTAAGAGATATCTTAACTCCCAAAGTTGAGACTATCAGAAGAGACTGAAATGAATTGATTTGATTGATCACCTACACACTGTACAATAGTTGCTTATATATACAAATAGGTTAGACTAAGCTAATAGAAAGCTAATCAGCAAACTATCTACCAGTCACGTTTTTAATCAGCTAAACTTATTAAGTAACAAATTTCTGAATATAAATAATTCTGTTACAGCAAGCTAACCACAGAGCTGGATGATTCCATCTGTACCAACCTCAATTTCTTCTTTACAGACTCTAAATATCAGAACATATTCAGGACTAGGGGGTGATAAATAGTTGGTCTAATATTTTAAATTAAGGCAATACACATAAATTACACATTACACAGCATACATGATAATAAAGAGTCTCCATTCTTAAAATTTGGATCTAGAAAATCCATCTTTGAGGGAAAAAAAAAAAAAGAAGAAGATAAGAGCTTCCAAGTAATAAAAGACAATTACGAATATCACATAACACAAATTGATAACAACAAGAGGGCTAATATTCTTTTAAGTGCATAACCAAGAGAATAGGTGATAAAAGCAATAGATTAGTGTTGAATGTAACCATACCTTCAATGCATAAAACTTGCCTGTCTTTTTGTGTTCCATCTTCCGCACAGTTCCACTAATTCCCTTCCCAATGACCTTAATGGGTTTTAGATCTACTAAATTCAACTGGTTGTCTGATGGCATAGTCGGAAGTGGCTGAAGAATGAAGACATGCGTGCACATAAAACAAACAAAGTCTTTTTTTTTTTTCTTTTAATTTAAAAAAGATGGCAGGTTGAAATCCATTTTTCTAAAAGAAATTTTCATAAATATTTGTTAATTTTCATTATATTTTCATCAAAATCTTACAGTTTCGGTTCCATTTTGGGAGTCAATTCGAAGTCCATTGCTATTCACACGCAGATCGCCATCAACAAACGTACCTCTTGGGGTTCTGCAGGCTACCAGAAATTAGACAAAAATGTAATTTGTATACATCATAGGAAAAGAAAGAAAAACAGCAGACTTACAGGAAATCGGAAACTTCATCAGCAGCAGCGAGAGAGAGCTTGAGATTGGCATTAGCCCACTTCCTCTTCATGATCGATAATTAATATTGCTCTGTTCAGCTGTTCTCTTGAAGAAGGGTTATGGCGTAGCGTCCTTGCAAGTCTTTGAATAGGAAAACAATGTGTTATTAATTCTTATATGGTTGAAGTCGTCATAATGTTAATTAGTTGGTGTTCGGTAAAAATCTGGTCACCATTAGGAGCGCGGATATATTATAAATAATTTAATTTTTTATTTTAATTTATTTCAAAATTTATACATATTTCAATAACACTTCATATTTCAACAATACTCCTTATTTTACTATTTATTTCATTATTTAATTAATAAAATTATAAATTTTTTATTATATAAAAAATATAAAAAGAGAAAAATAATTAAAAAAATAAAAAGAGAAGATAAGGAGTCAAGAATATTTCAAATATAAATAGTGAGAAAATGACTCCCTATAATATTTTAGGGAATGAGCCAAAAAGAAAATTATATTGGATGAGTTTTTTTTTTCTTTGAAACCTTACTCCCTATTTTAACTAAGGAGTCAAAATAGGAAACATTTTGAACATATCCTTATAATTTATTTAGCTCATTTAGCTATAAAGAAAATAAGTAATAATTTAATCTTTATGAGAATTTTCATGCTAATTAAATTGCACTTTTAATTAAAGCATTGTACCACATAATGTCACGACCCGTTCTCGCAGTCGGATCGCGACGGTTTTAGGGCACGGGAGATGCCAATGGCGACCGACACCCATAGAACCCAGTATCAATCACATTCACAATATACATATATATTTATCACAGCGGAATAAAACTTATCCATCATCTGTTATACATGGCATATATATATATATATCCATTAATCATAAAATACTGTTCATTCTGAAATACTATCTTATATATCCTCATAAACATATATATATCTGTTAATGTCCTAGCTAACCCATACATACCCCATGGAACAGCTATATATGAACATCCAAAATACAGAGTACAAAATATATATATACATCAGTAGTGCTGACAGAAATCCCTGGATGATGAACGACAGGATTCTGCAATCTACTCCTCTCCTGAAATAAGGAAACAATGAGAGGGTGAGTATATAAGATACTCAGTGAATCTATATGCATCGCCAATGAAAATGAGATTTACAAAGGAACCA